>JAULSY010000051.1:0-207592 GCA_030512305.1 Cercophora samala | reverse complement strand
GAAAAATCCTAAAAGAATATTCCTATATCCTTTATAAGTATAATTTAATTAGGAATATTTTAATATTTTTTTATATCGGTTATAAATATAAGTAAAATAAGAAAAATCTTAGAATAATATTCCTATATTATTTATAAGTATAATTAAATTTAAAAAAAGAAATCCTAAATATATTTTTAATATTATAAATACTTATAAATAAATAAAAAAAAAAATATTAATTATTAACTTTACTTAATAGCCGTTTCCTTATTTATCGATTATACAGGTTTTAATTTAGTTATAAAATAAAACCGCTATAGGTATACGATTTTTTTAATATTTTTATATCGGCTATATATTTAATTATAATTAATTAGCTTCCGTTTATTTATTAGTTTATAATTAATTAACTTTTATTTACTTACCGGTCTATAATTAACCTCTTTTAATTATAGTTAATTAACTTCTATTTATTTACTAATTACTAATTACTTACCGGTCTATAATTACTATCTTTTAATTATAATAATTAACTTTTACTTATTTACCGGTTTATAATTAATTAACTTTTATTTATTTATTAGTCGCTAATTATTTATTAATCTATAATTAACTTTTTTTAATTATAGTTAATTAATTTCCGTTTATTTACCGGTTTATAATTAATTACTTTATCTTTTTCTTATATTATTTATAAGTATAAATAAATTATAAATATAAACGTAGTTTTTCTTTTTCCTACTTTAATTATAAATATAAGTAAAATAGGAAAAAGTTAAGCGTTTGCCGGCTAATAAAAGAATAGGGCCGCGAGGGGAGTAAGGTTTATAAATAAAGTCTTTACTTCTTTTACGGCGCTTTATAATTAATAAGAAAGGAGGGTTGTAAGGGGAGTGAGGCTTATAGATAGAGTCTCCGCTCCTTTCACGGCGCCCTATAATTAATAAGAGAGGGGGGCCGCGAAGGGAGTAGGGCGACTATACCTTACGTGCCGCGAGCGGTTAGCCTAGAGAACGGGTTTTCTAGCCCTAGCCCTAACCCTAACCCTAACCCTAAGTATTTCTGAATATTTATTTAATAATAATATAATTAAATATAATTTTAAATTACAAAGGTAATATATATTGTACCTTATTATTATTATTATTATTATTAATATAAAAGGTTATAATATTATATTATTTAAAGTTTAAAATAATATAAATAAAGGTAATATAACATTATAGGTTTATTTTAAAGATATTATATTTATTAAAGGTTATATTTAATCGTACGATAATTTCGATATTATATTAAGTTTCTTATTTAGCCTTTATAATTTAATAAGTAGCTTTATTAAATTTAATCGGTATAATTAAAATAATATATTAAATTTAAAGTTAGATTTCTATAGCTTTAATTAATTATAGTTAAGGCCTTTAATGTAATTAAAGGACGATATATAGTTAGTTAATTAATTAGTTAAAATTACGGATTAAGAATTAAGTTTTAAATTAATAAGATTTAACTTTCTTTAAGTATAATAATAGACTTTATAGTTATTATAGATTAGTTAAAAAGGTTGAAGTAAGGTAAATAATTATTATATTAAATTAATTAAATTATAAAGTAAAGAAGAAAAGAAGTAAAAATTAAATTAGAGCTTCGAAGTAAACCTTTTAACAAAGGAAAGCTTTGACTACCCAGTCTCTTCCAGAGCCCCACATAGCCCTAGTCTCAAAGCTTAGACTAGCTTAACTATTGAATATACCCTTTACCCTACAGGCCCACACCCCCCTAAACCGGCCAATTAAAACCTACCAAATACAATAGCAATAGCTAGTTTAAGTCTATTTTATTATTTTTCGCTAAGCGTAACTTAGGAATATAAGCCTTTTTATTAGTACTAGGCCTACTTAAGCGTAAGTGGTATTAGAAAAAAGGCCTAGAAAAGACGGTTATTTTAACATTAGTTATACTTTCGTAAGCTTTATATTAACTAAGTGGTAGTGGAAAAGGTAATATAGTAGATGCAAGCCTTCCTTACTAAAGGTAATATAATAGGTATAAGCCTTCCTCACTACCTACACTTACTACTTACCCTTTCTACTACTACTAGGCTTACGTAAGTATAATTAATATTAAAAGAAAGCCTTAGAAAAGACAGTTATTTTAACATCGGTTACACCTTAGTAAGACGTTTAAGTAGTGCGGTATATATATAAGAAGCCAAGTATTAAATAGAAAATATATATAAACCAGCCTTTCTACATATATACTATAATATCTAATTATTTAATTTAAATATACCCGATATTAAAATAACCGTCTTTTCTAAGGCTTTCTTCTATTATTAATTATACTTAGGTAAGCCTAATAAAGGTAAAAAAGGTAAGTAGTAAATATAAGTAATAAAGAAGGCTTATACTTACCGCATTACCTTTTCTACTACTACCTAGTTAATATAAGGCCTACGAAAGTATAATTAATATTAAAATAACCGTCTTTTCTAGGCTATCCTTAAAGTATATTTTTACTTAAATATAGCTTATTTTAATAGAAAGGTAATATAGAAAAGTAAGCTTTCTTTATTATCTATATTTATTATATTACCTTTTACATTACTATTTAATTAATATAAAGCTTATTTTAATACTAAAATATAGTTAAAAAAGGTTTTTAAAAGACGATCTTTAGTATATATTTATTATTAAAATTAGTTTAAAGTAGTAGAAGTTAATATAGGGCATTTTTATTTTATAGAATCTCTTTATTTTGTAAAATGGCCTCCCGTTAATTTATTTGAAAATAAACCTTACGTTATAAAATAAAAAAGAAAGTATATTTAAAAAGCCTTTTTTTATACTATATTTAATGAACTTTCTATGTATTTTTAAAAAATTATAATAGTAAGATATTTAAGTAAGTATAGTGCGAAAAGTGCTATTTTTCTGCTATGCTCGGCCAAAAACACTAACGTAATCTCAGACCTCGTTCTCATTATTTGCTCGGGGGGCCCACAAATACCTGGAAGTGGCCTGTGCGGCCGGTAGGCCCTGTGGAGCTACCCATACTTGGCTCTAGGGTAAAGAATAACGAAAGAGGTCTAAGTTCTAAAACTACATAGCCCGCGCGCCCAGGATCCCACAGGTTACGTGCCAGCGCCGTAACACTATTTACAATATTCAGACCTTATAAATCGGCAACATTACGGCTTAAGGTACTGGTTGTGGAGATTTTAAAAGTCTAAAAAAGTCGATTTTCTTCGTATATAACCCTAACCCGATGATATAGTGCGTATGTAAGATGAGGGTGGTGCGTGGCTAATTTTGGGGTGGTGCGGGAGTAAGATGTGGGTGGTACGTCCCGATAAAGTCCCAAGGATTTATACATGCCAATTCCAAATGCCAAACAGCTCTAAAATACACTCTATGTCACTTAACTTTATCGTTGTATCTTCTTTTGCATTTATTTCATCTCTCCCATTAAATCACATTTCATCATTCTCTCCCATTCAACACGGACTGCCGCATTCCCCCTCTCTGTCAAAGTCCTTATGCGATACAACATCTTTCACTCGGCCCAATATTTATGTCATACCAAGGCGCTTTTACCCTATGAGAAGATGTTGGTCCAGTCTGAAACAAATACTTGTCGAATCAAGCTTGAATACGAGGTTTGCTCCGTTGTATGGTACTTGTGCTCACCTTAGCGTCCCGGCCACCTGAAGATAAAACGGCTGATGGTTCAGCTCTCTGTTGCTATTGTTTCTGTAAACAAATCTCAAAGGTCGACTGCCTTCAGAAAATCACCATGAGATATCTCGCTATCGCCACCAGTCTCGTCCTTGCCAGCATGTAAGTACAATTCCCAGCTTGTTTGCAGAAGCTTACACGTCCTTTACAGCGGCTCGGCCCAGGACGATGTGGCCACCACCACCAGCTCAGCAACGAGCCTCTTGGTTACCACGTACACAATCCCCACGGGATCTGTCACGCCTATTCCCACCACGGGCTGTCCAACTGTCACTGTGACCGGCGAGCTCTGCGCAACTTGCCCGATCCTCGCCTGCATCCGGGTCTCTACCCTCACCCAGTCTTGCGACTGCCCCGACACCATCCCGACCGTCACGGCCAACTTCCCTTGTGAAGACAACTGCAAAGGGAGTTCACTGCACAACCTCGTTTGATATCGTTACCCCTTCGACGTGCGCCACCACCACTCTGACCCTTCCCATTCACTCGGGAAATGCCACCACGTCGACGACCACCACGTCGATCAACACATCGGTCGTTCCTGGGGCTGCTGGTAAGGTCAGGGCTCCCGGTATCTTTGCTTGGCTGTGAGCGGTTTCGTTAGTTTGGGGAAAGAAAGGGTGCTCGCGGTTGAGGTGTTCAAGTGTTGCGAGGTGTCGGCGATTGTATATGGTCTTGATAAATGACGGGCATAATGCTATGTGTTGTCTCTGACCCGACAGCTTGCCATTCGGCGAGTTGAACATTGCAATACCACTGAGTGATTTTGTCTCATGTTTATGCCATCGAATCGCTTAACGAGGCAACGTACGCCCACGTTCGGATCACCAACCCGGGGACATTAGCCTATGCCCGGCACCCAGCAAAACCCAACAAGCGATTAAGCTTCTCATATGACAGCGCATCTCAATCTCAAACACCCCGCGCCCACCCTTCCGGTCAGTGCTCTCTGTCCCTTGCAGCCTCGGCCGGCGTCTCCTGCTATCGACGAGCACTGGCAACATTGAATTCTGTCCGGGCTATGGCATTCTCTGTCGACATGGATGATAGAATTCTGGGTGCGTTTCTTGTGCAATTGTCATCGGAAAGTAAAAGACAAGTCCTGACGGTGGAGTGGTGAACGTTTGTGGTCCGGCTTCGTACTGGAGCATCACCTACCGGCCGATACAACGACCAGACAAGCATATTTAAACTTTTCTGAGCCGGCCACTAGGAGAACTGCAATTAGCAACCCGGCAATCTCTGCAGACGACGGCCATGTACTGTTTTCAGCCGCCCCCGGGTGCCGAAACATCTGCATCGTTGTTATGAGTCCAGCATGGGGATGGTTACATCCCCGGGGATAGCAATCCACTTATAAGACTGATGAACAACAGCCGGAGGTGAAGCCGAATAAGATCGCCGCGGATAAAGCCATCGAGAGTCTGGACCGTTGACGGCATCCCCAGCCAGCGACGGTGCGGGTAGGAATGCAAAGTATATATTTCGACTTGTCAACTCCGGAGCGTGTCCAAGTCTCCCCTCCCTTTCCCCCCTCCCTTGCCGTCCTTTCACCTTTTCCCACAAACATCACCTTGAACAAAATCACAATGGGTCTTCTTCAACTGGCAGCAACCCTGCTGGCTCTGGGCACCACCGTCCAGGCTGCTCCGGCCAACGAGATTGCTCCCCGCCAAACAAGCGTGAAATACTGCGACCCCGTTTCCACCATTTGCTATTCCGAGTGGACTTCGCCAGAGAAGATCTCGTTCCGCACCGCCATTCCAGAGAATGCCACCGCGACCGCCGACTTTGACGTGTTGGTCCAGCTTCAAGCTCCCAAGTCTGTCGGCTGGGCTGGTATCGCCTGGGGCGGCACCATGGTCAACAACCCCTTGACCGTTGCATGGGCTAATGGTGGGACGGTTGTCGTGTCTTCCCGTCGTGCTACGTATGAAGCCTCTTGTCGCTAGCAGCAAGTGCAAAGACTAACATGAGACAACAGAGCAAGGACTTATCCGCAGCCGTGGACTGGAGCCACCTATACAGTTCTGGGTGGTACTGTTGCCAACAGCACGCACTGGACCGTCAACTTCCTGGCCAAGGGCGTTTCCAACCTGGGCACATCCAGACTGAATCCCTCCAGCACCGCTGCCAGCATTGCTTATGGCCAGTCCTATCAAGCCCCATCGAACCCGGCGGACCCGGCCAGTCGTTTCGGAATTCACAATTCGCGTGGAAAGTTCTCCCACAACCTTGCCTTGGGAAAGATTAGCAACTTCCGCGCAGCTGTAGCTCAGTTGGCTTCCGAGGCATAGAGAGCTGGTGGTGTGTAGCAAAGTGCGAGTGTTTGATGCGAATAAGAAACAAGGGCAGAAGAAATGATGAGCCAACATTCTGAATCTAGCTATTATGAACAATCAACTTGGAAGTGTACCGTCATCGTTTTTGTTTCAATCCCGTGCCATGCACTTCATCTCATGAGCACGATGCTAGATAGATGCCCATACAATCTGCTGGGTTGCATTGCTTGACTTGGACATCGTGTTAAGCTGTGGCCCAAATCCTAGTTTTCTATATCAATATTGTCCATGATACCAGAGAAATGCCATGATCTTGACCGTGTGGCTGATGGCTCAAGGTCTCTGGTCTCTTTCGCCAGCCATGTCATCGTCGAGGATGACAAATACACCAACTCTCGGCAACCCAATTCTACAGTGTTTTCCTTGTATTGTGCATCATCGATCCCGCTAGACGGTTCGTTCAATGCGGATCCTGTCTGCCGAGAGGCAAATAAACAACCTACACTCCTCTCCAAATTGGGGGTTTATATGATGGATGGGTAATGATTGGTCAATTGAGTCAAAGCGCATGCCATTAGGCAAAAGCAAGGGGTCCGGCATATAGTACCTCGCAACGTGATGCTTTCCGTCTGCCCCTTTTGTGTAGATAGCGATAGCGACAAGCAACTAGCGGTCTTTGGGGTCGACCTGGACCATGCTCCTGGATAACATCTGGATGTCATAAAAGGTGGCGGCACCCTGCTTGTCTAACCAGCACCGGCTTCCAGTCATTACATTTCGCTTTCACAGCTGCACAACACAACATGCACTTCTCCGCCGTCTTCTCTGCTCTTGGCCTGGCCTCGCTGGTCAGCGCCCACGGTGTCGTCTTAAAGCCAGCTTCACGCAAGCCCGGCGATGCCACAACGGCGGCGTGCGGCCGTGCCCTCGTCAACTTTTACAAGCAGGATGAGACCTCCTATCCAGAGGCTTTCCTGAGATCGAACCCGCTGCCCGACCGCAACAAGTGCAACCTGTTTCTCTGCAAGGGGTACCAGTTTGGCGACAACGCCGCTAACGTCCAGTCGTACAAAACTGGCGACTCGGTCGAGTATGAGGTGTACATCAGGATCCCCCATTCTGGTTACGCCAATGTCTCGATTGTCGACACCACGAGCAACAAGGTGTTGGGCACGCCGCTGGTGAGCTGGGCGAGTGGATATGCGGCCAGCACCAGGCCGCCGGCGGATCAGACCAAGTTCAGCGTCAAGATCCCCGAGCTTGGTGGGCAGTGTGCCACAGCAGGTGTTTGCGTAAGTTTTTCTCAAGAGACAACCAAGCAAAGAAGGCTAACCATGACGAAACAGGTCCTCCAGTGGCATTGGTTCGGTGCTGGCCAGACATATCAGAGCTGCACCGACTTTACGGTTGCCGCACCGGTGCCTGCCCCTGTTGAGCCGGCCCCAGAACACGGTCATGGCCATCGAATTCGAGGACAGGCTCGGTGGTAGGTCGTCGGGGATGGGAGCAAACAGATAGGTAGTCGACATTGTGACGGAGTCGATACCGGTATTACCAAAGCATGAATGAAGTTGTTCTTGATCTCGCATTTCTCTTGTGTGACAGTTGTCCAAATTTGAACGTGTCAAATCCAAGTCGTCCAAATCGAGACTAGCCAAAGCTGGGGAAATTGCAAGGTCACGGTGGAGCTGGATTGTGGCTGGAGCGGGGATCCGGGGAACCCTAGAGCATAATAACCCTAACCCAGTCGGGCAATGGACAGTCTCTAGCCAGATGCATATGTTGTGCAAGAGGATGGGGAGATGTTCAGTCATCAACATTGACAGAGGAGTGCAGTCCATTTATACCGCCTATTCATCTCCATCAACATTCAAAAGCAAAAAGGCGCGCTTGTCTGAGAGACCAAGATACAAGATTCCAATCTTGGACTGTCCTCAACAACATGCAGGGCAAGACGCGGTGAGGAAAGAGCAGGCCACTTGGGCCACCCACAATGCGTCCATTTCCTTGGCTTGCGACGTGATGTGAGTGCCAGACCAAAACCGACCAGCTGCAGGACAGCTGCGCTTGCCGTCTGCGTCCGTGGACATCGAATGTGAAGGAGCGAGAGATCTCACGTCTCACAAACCTGGACGGACTCGACAGATGATTGGCCTTACCCCGCCCTCCCCCCGTCCACACACCCCTTCCCATTCGTGCCATTCTCCCGCCCTCCCTCCCACTCCCTCCCTTCCACTCATTCCAGGTTCCTCCAATTTCTTCCGCTTCCATTCTTCTTCCTCCTCCCACTCCAGCTTCCGACACGCATCCATCAATTGGTACCATCAATTGCCAGCTGCACCGCCCTCCTTCATCCCCGTCTTCTCATCATAATGAACGCCTCTAGCAAGCTGGTCGGTGCCGTTGCCCGCATGGGTGCGAAGCCTGCGATGGCCCAGAGTATGTCGACCGGCCATTAATTCTCGCACCTCCTCCATGGTGACGTGTTGCTAACGAGAGCTTTCTTCCCTCGTCCTCCAGCTTCTCGTCTCCCGAGCTCCATCCTCCGCTCGTCCTCCATTGCCGGCCGTCACGGTCTTGTCCTCAGCCAGGGCCGCAATGCCTTTGCTCCCGCCATGATGCGCTCTGCCACCCAGTCTCGCAGTGTTGTCGCCGAGACTGCCACGGCTGCCATCCTCGCTGCTGGCAAGATGCAAGGTGCCGGTCTCGCCACCATTGGTCTCTCTGGTGCTGGTGTCGGTATCGGCACAGTCTTTGCCGCCCTCATCAACGGCACTGCCCGCAACCCGGCTCTTAGGTGTAAGCATGCTCTGATGTGCCCAATTCTGCCCAATTGACCATGCTAACCGGTGGCTGTCCTGGTCACAGCCCAGCTCTTCTCATACGCCATTTTGGGTTTCGCCTTTGCCGAAGCCACCGGCCTCTTCGCCCTGATGGTTGCTTTCCTGCTTCTCTTCGCCTACTAGACATCTCGTCTGGGACGCTCAAGCTGGCATTGCAGACTGTCATGCCGTGCTGGACAAAAATGGTGAAGGATATGTACATCATGGACCCTGGTCGTGTGTGTGATGCCACGAGGAGGAGGATGCTAGACGGGAACATTGTACAACAATGGCTGCGCTGTGGTTAGTAGAATATAAATCGTTTTGGGTTCTCTTCATCCGACCCTCGCCCTGCCTGTCATTGCCTCGAATCTATCAATGCAACCCATCACAATGCCTCTCTTGGCCGACGTTGTTCCCGCCAACCTGAATAAGACCAAGCGCATCGTCCTCGTTTTCCGCCGGCGAATGGTTGCCATGTTCAACCCAGATGCCCCACCATGGCTTCTCTCCCTCTGCCCAAAACGCCATGCACAAAAGACACCAACGCACTGCCCGGACAGACGCTCGTCAGCCCACCAAGTCACAATGCACCCTCGATCACTTACACAACATCAGAATCCATGTTGACATGTCGTTGAAAAAATAGGGTCTCATAGTGGAGTCGGTGGGGCGAAGAGGAAACAAGAATCAGACTACGTTAGTGTGAGGCCCACTTAGTCTGACGGGTCCCATCATGGGTCCCGATATCCTGAGATTCGGTAAGAATCAGATAAGATGCAATGGCAGGGGGGGGCAGTGGGAAAGGAGAGGAATGGAGCGGGCCATGGTGGTTGCAAGGAGTGTGAAGGTGTGTTGAGGAATCAATGCGCATGCGCGTCACGACGGTGAAAGGTGCACAAGAATCCTGTCTGGTGCAAGTCAAGCTTCATCTCAAGGTGGGGTAAAGCCGGGTCAAGAGACAATGTGATTGCTGTGAGGCGGTGCTGTTGAATGTCATTGTCAGTTGCTCGCTGCACTGTTGAATCGCTGGCTTTGTTGTGGTTGATGAAGGCATCACCATCAGATAATGAGGGATTAAATGGCGCACCACTTGTTGCCACCAACGCCTTGGCCGAGTGCCGTGTTATGAGCAGTAACTCTCTCAATGGAGAGGTGTAAGCACATCAACAGCGTTTCCCAATAAAGACCCCAACTAATAAAAACAAACTCCAAGGCATTGGCAATATTGCATTGTTTTTGGCGGCAATGTGCGCCTCAAAGATTGGCCAGCCGTCAGCCAATCCGGCTTCGGCGCTTGCGAAAATCTGGTGCGGGGTGGAAATAAGATTCATGACACTGCAATTCCAGATTTGAACCTCAAAAAGCTCTGGCATGATCCGAATCGTCATTCTTTACAGCCAGACATCTCCAAAATGACAGTTCCTAGCAGGTTTTTTTATTGTCCCTATCCTAGTTGAAGCCCTAATTTGACAGTGATCAGAAACGTTCCACATGTTCGGGCCTGCATCTTTGACCTCGATGGTCTCCTGCTCAACACCGAAGATATCTACAGCATATGCGCCAATACCGTCCTCTCACGCTACTCACGCCCTCCGATCTCCTGGTCGCTAAAAGCGCAGCTCATGGGAGTGCCTGGATCCAGCAACGGAGAAACGTTTCACCAATGGGCCAAACTTCCTATCTCGCGCGAGCAGTACAAAGCAGAACAGCAAACTGAACAGGACAAGATGTTCCCCATGTGCGAAGCCCTCCCAGGCGCAAAACAGCTGCTAGAGCGCCTCTCCAAAGCGACAACTGAAGTAGACGGGAGAAAAATACAGGTGGCACTGGCTTCAAGTAGTGTCACCTCCAACCTCAAGCTGAAAACGAGCAGACGTGAGATCAGTGAGATGATAGGGTTGATACCAGAAAAGAACAGAGTTCTGTCTGATCATGACAAAATGAAGGGCAAGAGAGGGAAGCCGGCTCCAGATATCTTTCTCACAGCGCTGGCAGTGATCAACGAGCTGTTGGATACCAGCGAAGGCAAGATAAGACCGGAGGAGTGTTTGGTCTTTGAGGACAGCGTGCCAGGTGTGGAGGCAGCACGCAGAGCTGGGATGAGAGTTGTGTGGGTGCCACATCCGGAACTGTGTCGCCACTGGGCCGCGAGAGAAACCGAGGTGCTAGCAGGTACAACAGGTTTGGTGAAGCTGGATGGTTTGGAGAAGATGGATCCCTCGGGGAAAGCTACTGATGGATGGGGTGAGAAGATCGGGACCCTAGAGGAGTTTGAGTACGGAAAATACGGGATTAGACTGCAATCCTCGGATGCATTGGGAAGCAAAATTTAGTCAAGACACGGAGCTAGGTCCCTTCAGGGATAAACCACTTGAGACCACTATCAAGGTATAACAGTGGGAGAAAACGCATCATTGTTACCCCAAGTCAAAGCAAGTGGGTGTTATGGCAGAAGCTCGCCAACCTGCCAGTCTAATCAGCTTGCATCTCACCAATCCCACGCATGTCATGTCCATGTTGATGGAAGGGCGCAACGGCACCCTTGTCCCTCGGAACCCTTTTAATCCCCAATAATCATCGCACTCCTCCATTAATGACTGCAGCATCTCATCTCGTCTTCACAATGGCATCAATTGCTTTCCCCAAGCTCGCCAAAAAGGCAACTCTCAGTGACGGTACAATCTATGGTTACATTTACGTCCCTCCCGTGAGCAACAAGCCGACATTCCTCCTCCTGCATGGCGCACCGAGCTCCAGCTACATATGGCACCACCAAATCGAGCTCCTGCCCAAAGCTGGGTTTGGGGTTTTGGTGCCGGACCTTCTCGGCTACGGCGACACTGATAAGCCCGAGTCTTATGTGCCATATCAAATGAAGTGTCTTGTTCCTCAGGTCTACGAACTTGTCACCAAAGTTCTCGACAGTCCACAGGTTATTGGCGTTGGGCATGACTTTGGTGCTGGGATGCTCTCGCACCTGTACGTGCACCACAAAGAGCTCTTCAGTCAGCTGGTGTTCATCGCGACTGGCTTCATGTTTTTGGACTCGCCCTTCGATCCCGGTATGCCTCCTTCCAACATGTTTCAAACCCCAGCTGACAAGAACAGATTTCGTGATACAACTCTCCAAAGAGCTTGTGGGATACAGCACTTCGGGTTACGTCAAGGTCTTCATATCTCCTGAGGGTGCATCTTTGGTTGAGAAAAATGACAGGCGGGTAGACTCACTGTTCTATGCCAAGGACCCCAAAGTGTGGATTGAGCATTTCGGGGAGCCAGGAGGGTTCGTTAAATTCCTAGAGTCCGACACAGAGGTTCCCGTTGCCGATTGGATCTCGCCCGTCGAGCTGGAGATGCATAATCGAATCCTGAAAGCAGGAGGATATACCGGTCCTTTCAATTGGTACAAGGCTGCTGTATTTTGCGGACCCGCCAAAGAGGATCAAGAATTGCCTGCGGAGGAGAAAAAGATCAGCGTCCCTACGCTCTTCATCGCCACGCTCAATGATTACGCTGTGATCACGGACATGCACATTCAGAATCTGCAAGGGCTGGCAAAAGATTTGAGAGTTGAGAAGCTAAACGTTGGACACTGGGCCATGCTGGAGGCAAGAGATCGAGTCGAGGAACTCCTGGAGGAGGTTGGCAATGCTCAAATGGGGTGAAGGGACGGGTAGTGTGTTCAGTTGATCCGAGGTTCTTTACATTTTAGCTTTCCTATCGACCTCCTATCCCAGCTCCCAATCCTGACCGATATCACTTTTCTATTCCCAAGATATTTCGTTCGTAGATGGTCGAAGTCTTTCCTGTATTGAGGTTCTCAATCTGCCATCATGTCAACTGCCGTCTTTTCTTTTGCAGGGGACACCAACAAACCTCATATCTGGGCATCTCTGCACTGGCATTGACGTTTCGGCCGGCCTGCTGACCGGGCTCCGTCAAGACATCTTTGATCTTCCCCACAGATTCGGACGTGTTGCTGTCAGGACCACCGACAGGCTTGTAACGAACTGTGTCGCCAGGGGAGAAGCTCGTGGAAGGTTTGATCGGCATGTCATGGGTTTCGCGTTGGTGAAAGGTGATTGCTGGGACCAGCACAACAGTAGAGATGCCACTCACAGTAATATATGCAGAGGAAACTGTCCCAGACTGAAATCAGTGTGACGGCATCTTGCGTTGGGGCTGTCAGTCTCTCGTCACTGTGGATCCACAGGGGATTCTCAAAGGTCTGTATTAATAGTTCCATTTTCGATCAGATGTCAATATAAACTCCAACAAGACAGGCAATCACTGGAAGGAAGCCAGGATATGCTCGTCAAAATGCTAGTCTGAGAAGTCTTGACCCAAACCCGAGACAAAAGACTTGCTCAGCAGCTTGATCCTACGTCTCTATTGTCGGGAAAAAAGACAACTGCAGAGAAATCTTCTTCAGGAATGTCGCCTAAACAATCTCGATAAAAAGAGGGAAGCAGACCAAAATGAAGTTGCAATGCATCAGCCGTGAATCGAACACGGGGCCCATCGATGGCAACGATGGATTTTACCACTAAACCACTGATGCTTCGTACTGTGATGAAGGAAGATAAAAATTAATATTTTATAGCTTCTCAATGTTAATAATATGAAAAACAGAAAAGTTCCAACTTCAGTAGAATTGCCGTCCAACCTCAAGGTGCACAGCAAACTGATTGACGTTTTGGTCGGTGAATAACTTGCAAGCTATTCAAGCTTGTTTCTGAGCTGCCCAATGATAACTTCCTCCGATGGTGCAAACCATGCGCCAAAGACGCAACGTGGGGGCCAGTGTCTCGGGTACATAAAGACACAGGTCGCCCACCCCGCATTCTACAATGCATTCTCCTTTCAACTGCTCAGGACGGCAAGAGGCTGCTTGCAGAAGGAAGAACTTGGGAATATATAGAGAGCCCACTCCTCCAAAGGCTGCAAGAATAGAAATAAATAGCCAGGAGTCGGTCAAAATGTCCTCAGCCAAGCCCAAAATCTTTCTTGTCCGGCATGCCGAGTCGGTCCACAATGTCACCAAGGACTTCCATATACGGGACCCCGGCTTGACTACTGTTGGCCACGAGCAGGCCGCCTCTTTGGGAGCTTCCTTTCCTGACTTGTCCTCGGTTGCCGTTGTCATCTCCTCGCCTCTGACTAGAGCAATCGAAACAACACTGGATGCGTTTGGCTCCGTTCTCCCCGGCGGCAACAACCTGATACTAGACCCCTACCTCCAAGAGCGAAGCGACTTGCCCTGCGACACTGGCTCTCCCATCTCGGTTCTCAAGGGGAGATTTCCATCATTTCCCGATGTCATCTGGTCCAGCTTGGCTGGAAATACCTCTGAACTGGACGGTGACGACTGGCTCGAAAAGAAGGGCGACTACGCGGCGGACGACGAGAGCGTAGCCAAAAGAGCCGAGAAGGTCAGGAAGATTTTGTGGAATGTGGCTCAGAACATTTTGCAGGCGCAGAATGAAGAAGACAAGAAGAGCGCGGATGAGAGGGAGGACCTGAAGAAGAACATCGTGGTGGTTACACACGGGGTTTTCATGAAGTTTTTGACAGAGGACGAGACAATCGACTTGCCAAAGGCTGGATGGAAGGACTATTATGTGGAGGAAGCCGACAAGTTTGACGGGAAGGGCAAGAGGATTGTTCTCACACCTGTTCCCCTGGCCGAGGATCCCTAGTCATTTCCTCTTTGCTGGTAGCTGCGTGGTCATTCAACAAGCAAACCCTTCCTCACCACGGGCATTACGCAGTAAACACCTAGTCAGCAACAGATACCGTCGGACCAAATCTCTAGTACCTCCCTACATTATACTGCAATGTTATCAGTTCTGGCTCTCCATGACATCCAACCCCCGAACCCCTGAACCACTGAACTCCCATGTTGCCTAGGTATCCTTACAAGTCTTCCAGCTCAAAGCGCACCAACAAAGTGCAACCTGTCTCGTGCCCTTTCAAGTCCAGCATTCGGATAAATCCCCATTCCCGTTGCGTGACATACAAAAGCCTCACCGCGCTAACAGCCAGGATGGGATTGCTCGCAAAAGAATCGTCACTCTTGATGAAAATGCGTAAAAATACCAGCTCGTCGTCGTCAAACTCCCACTCCAATGTCTCATCCCAGATCGGATCTGTCTCGGCTGGACTCTCGTCGCTTGAGTGGAGGGCAGCCAAGGCAGATCTCAACCCGTGCTTTTTGTAACCTGATGTCTTTTGCTTCCTCTTGGACTGCTTCAGCGTTGCGCCATCCTTTTGCACCAGTGAAACCGTGACATACGGCTTGAGCACCGAGTCCCTCCCTCTGGGAACAGGGACATCACTAGCTCCGCCGACGTGGAGCTTGAGCCGTTTCCTCGCCTTTGTCAGCCCTCCGTCACCCGACTGCTGAAGGTGTGCTGGCTTGAGAACATAGCCCGGTGTTCCCGCAAAGAGGGCCTCATTAAGCTGCATGCTGGCGTCGAATCGTTGCCAGTTCAGCGCCAGGATTTGAGCTCCAAGTGCCCAAAACGGGACAGGCGAGAGATTGCGGGACGAGATTCTGGTTCCTTTGGGAAACACCCTCATGAGGTGTTGGCTGTTGTGCCGCTGGATTGCTGCCGTGTTGGCGCTGTTAGTAGCGTGCCGGGCAATTCCCGCTTCGGATATGTTGATCAGGTGGTGATGCGGCCCGTTGGCGAGGAGGCCCTCACCGGCATACCACGAGTCATCACCCGGCTTCACCGACTGGGCATAGACGCCCAGTTCCTCCAGCTCAGGGATGATGACGGCAGCTGCCGCCTCCTTCCTGCGGGCTTTGTACTCCTCTCTTTCCTTTTTTTTCTCTTCCTCTTCGTCCGAAGACGAGTCAGAGGATGAATCAGACGTGTCGATCTCTCCTGGAATGTGGTACTCGACAATGACGGCGATCTTGTTGCCCAACTCCTCGAGGCGCACATGGTCTCCAGGGTTCGATTCGGACTGTTCTTCGTGGCCCTTTTCTCGGACCGCTTTGCTCAAGAGCCTGTCGCCAAAGACTTCCCTCATGATCTGGACAAGACGAAGCTGGCCTTGTGGGTTGCAGTGGTTCTCAAGGGACAGAAGGATTGGTGCCGCTCCTGCGCCAGCAGACGTTTCCTTGTCCACAAAATCGCTCATGACCTGGCACACCTCCCGAAACGGAACATTCGAAACCAAAGTGTAACCGTGAGTGACTTTTGGCTCAGAAGGGTCATTGGGGTTGTCCCACGCATCTATTTCGACGCAGCGTGCTCCGGCCGTCAGGATGGTCCTGTAGGCATCAGCATCGGATTTGCCGTAAAGCTGATGAGCCCTCAGGTAAGTGTTGTGCGAGGAGCTGATAAAGTACTCGGTGAGAGGGTGAGATTGGTCAAGCACCGAAGCAGGCGGTCTGATCATGGGCTGGTCGAGTAACGATGCTAGCCCCTCGAGGTCATCCTTTGAAGGCAAGACACCTTGTCGAAAGAGGAAGGCCTTGATGGCATCCGACACCCGGAGATCATGGTGAATATGGTCAAAGGCAGAGTGACCGCCTCCTGCAACAGTGTTGTCGTCGATATCCTCGCCGATATCCTCGTCGTCCTCGTCCTCTTTGGATCGTCTGGACGACTTGAAAGGGTTGAGCCTGCCCAACTTGGCAGTCAGACGACGGGTGGGAGCCGACGGTTCGGTGGGCTCAGACATGGCCTCTGATATGGATGATGATTTGGTGGTTATCGATCAGGTATGGGGCAAAATAGCTGATTCGATCAAGCATGAAAAAGAAGGGGTCGCGCCATTTAAAGAGGCCATAGTCGGGTCAGGACTTCAAGTCAGAGACAGCGGGGTAGCTGACGCCAAGCCGCATGCGGGTTATCGGCACAGGCTGGACGGAGCAAGCCCAGTGGGATGACGTGTGCCAGGTGAGAGTGGAGAGCGCGGAGCCTGTGGATTTGACTGAAGATATTTTCTGATATGTTTACACTGAATGAGTGTGATCTAGAGTCTTGTGTATAGTCCCGTTCAGGGTTCCGACGGGTCGGGCGGCATGTGGTTCTTATGCGGGTCTTGAGACATTGACAATGACACGCGTAACCTGCATACTGGTGACCAACCATCAACGCCGGTTAAAACGACACAAGGACAAAATGACTGCTTGATATCGCTTATGAATGCCAACATCAAAATAGATCAATAGATTGCAAGGACAAAACATCAAAACTCAATCACCACCCTCAACACCTAACCAACAGCAAATTTCCTCCTAACCCAAAAGCACCACATGGTAACACCCAACTCCCTACATGGATTCGATCTTCATTTGCACGAGCTTCTCACCAGAACCCCAGTATACGCATCTTTCCAGCGGCCGCCTCGACCACGCTCGTGGAGCTCACAGCTCCTCCACCCCCCGGGCCTCTCGACGTAAAGGTGGCATTAGGTGCTATCGTGATGGAGGTTTCAATATCAGGAAGTTCCGTTGATGTCTCTAAAGTAGGCAATACCGGGGGCTCAGAGCTGATCGTCACCGTCGTGGTCTTGGTAAGTGTGGGTTCGCAATCATCTGTTTCGGTCTCAGTGATGGTTGTCGTCTTCGTCTTGGTGCTGTGGCCAGTGTAGGTCCCGTTGTGCCAAGGCTTGGTCTTGCTGAAACTGCTGGTGGTGGTGACAGTAGACGATGGGGGCGTAGATGCAGTGGTGCTGCAACCTGACTCTTGCACAATCGCCCAGCTGGTCGCGCACCAGATACCGCTGCAACTTTCGGAGCAAGGGTGGTCAAGATAGACCGTGGGGATAGGAGTAGGGCAGTTGCAGGATTGCGTGACGGTTCCGAGCACGAGACAAGCCGGAATAGGGCAGCTAGCGCAAAGCTCCCGAGTCTGGGTAACGGTTGGACACCCGGTCTGAGTGTGGGAGTAGGTGACGTCGGATGGGAGAGGGATGGAGGCCGTGATGAGGGGCGGAGAGAGTGCCTGAGATCTAAAGGAGAAGATTGTTAGCATAACGGCTTAGTACCAGACTGGGGACTAAGAGAGATACTTACAGCCCGACCAGGCCTGTGGCACCAAGGATAGCAAAGTACTTCATGGCTTCCACCTGACGTAGTTGAACGAATGACTTGGTGGTTCGAAACGACTGTGCTGTCTTGACAGATAATAGGTCGGGAGAAGGGGTGGTGGGAAAAGGAGAAGCAGAGGTTAAAAGACGGGCACAAGCCTTGACTTATATCAATCTCCCATGCCCCGCCATCGTCGACTGTCAGACTGCATGGGAATGGGTTGGTTGCATGTTCCTAATAGTGTGGGTTGGGTGTGCAGTGGCGTGCCGAGTGATGCAGGTTCGCTATCCCAATCCGTCGAGCCAAGACATCTCTTCTCGTATTCAGGGTCCTTATCAACCAGGGTCGTGTTAAACCGTTCCCACGGGCGCCACGTTTTGGCGAAGAGTCATGGGATTCTTCTTGTTTTCATGATGAGGTTACGGTTGCGAGTACGGAGGTGGTGGGAGACAATTTGGAACTGAAAGGATGGAACTGGGGTGTTGACCGCTTCACGTGGTACACGAGGTTAATGGGCGCTTGGTGGGTGAACCCATGGTGTTTGCTTTGTTCTCGATATGGCGCAGACATGGTAGAAGAATGCCGCACGTTTGGGAACTGCACAAACTGTTTGACAAGTGCCAGTGGAAAAGTTCCAGTCTGCGGGAATTGACGGTGTAACGCCGAATCCGCTACTGTGGCTACGTCTCGTTTAAGCATCACCTGGGGTCTGTCACAAACCAGAATGAATCGGTCGGTGTCCTATCAATAGAATTTGATGCAATTCGATAATGTCTTTTTGGCGAATTGTGATTCCTTCACGAGAGGTGGCATTTGAAACCTCTATAGTGGCTGAAGCATAGCACACCGACGGCTGAGCAGTGTACCTACCTAGTCAAGAGTGATGCGAGACGTCGTATCAAGGCTCCAACCTATCATCCCGTCACAGAATGCCTCTTCCCGCGCTAGCATCTTGAATACACGCCTTTACAAGGCTTATCTAGAGTTTGATGTGTACCCGATTTTTGTTTTCTTTTCTTCCAATCACTACCAACGCTCGCTTATTAGACATTGATGTTTTAGACACAAACTATCGCACATTGATTAAGGTACGGAAAAGGGAGCACATGCCCATCAATAGCTTGTTCGTGCGTTGAAAGGAGGAACAGGGTTCAAGTCTGAATACGAAGTGTTATGCACAGGAGTCTCCCATCGCGATAGGTGGGCAAAGTCATCAACCCGGCTAGTGGAAATGCTCCTCCCTGAAGAAAGCCGATTCAGCCTTGGGAGCCCATACCCACGAGAGGATTAAAATAGCATGTCGGATGATAAGTCTGCGGCGGTGAAATAATGTTACTACTTGTCAAAAATCAGTAATTACTCGGTTTATGCGCCCCCTGTTCTACCTACCAAAGCGGGAGCGTACAGAATCCAAGTGCCACATCAGGGCCCTGATGTGGAACCTGTCAAAACTATAACATCTTCGAAAGTGTGGCATCAGGTGCCCGCACCTGGCCAGTAAAATACTGGCCTGTGATTGGCCGGTCAGGCCTGGGAAAACATCAAAAGGTCGTCTTCCCACAGGGTCACCTGTGGGAGGGTGGCCCGGTGGGAAGTAATTGGGATATCGTGGTGTTGGTGAACTGGGATTCGAACCCGGGCACGCGGAGTTGAATGATAAAAGAACACTGGCGATCTTCCAATTAAGCCATTTACTATGGTAGTGACGATAATGACTGTTCTTTCCATCTTTTGGTTGATATGTGGGCCGTGGAAAGTATGGCTTGTAACCTTATTTAAGTGGTGGTCGAGTGCCACATCAGGGCCCTGATACCGTCGCAAACAAAACTACAACATCTTCGTTTTGCAGGCTCCCGCTATGGTAACCAGAGAGAATGAATCGTGTAGTTCCCCTCTCCACAGAATAAACTCAGACCTCTCCTATGGGCTACCTAAAGGCAGCGGCTTATATTCTAGAACCTGCTTATAGCTTTACCCAGCCCCATACCTTCGTTCGTACCACATCAAAGTAATGGCATTCATGGTGCCACAGACAAGGTTCGTCTCTGGTGAATATTCACAAGACGCCGCTGATTCTTTTGCTATTAGATGGTCAACTAGGTAGTTATAGATATGCAAAAGGGCGCCATCCAAGTTCATACTTACTTTGCGGACATAGCGACATTTGGGGATTGGCTTTCGTTGTGGAGCACAATACCAACTTTGTATTCCTTAAGGTACTGTTCGATGAATGAAGTTAGTTGCAATACGTGGAAGCGATGGTGTCTTACAGCCCGTGGAGATAGTCTTTCCTAACTGTCCAACCAGCTGTAGTCCGTTCCCAGGTATATCAAACCATCATGTCTCTTGTCATAATGAACAAGCAACCTGATGGACAGCTCGGTCTGGGCTTCCGTTGGTACAACCATACTACAGGCATACTTGTGCCTTTGTCTCAGGGGACCAATGGTCTTATTCGATGGACTATGTTGATGATTCTTATACAAATCTCTACAGCAAGGTTTATTGTGACCAGTACTGCCTATGGTACTATCGATAAGAATTTAATTTATCCTTTACCTGCCTGCTGCTAGTACTAGTGCTGCATCCAGGGCTATCTGGGGATCGTCATGCGGGTGCCAAGACGTCAGTCACATGGAATGCCAAGGTTAACCAGGGCCTCGGTGTCCACAGATCTTGAAAGGATGACATGGCCTCACAAAAACAACAGACTCGACTACACCACTCAAACAACCAACCATGTCTACCAACGCTTACACCGCAGACTCGGCTGTTCTCGCCGCCTCCATCGGCTCGGCGGTTGTTTATCAGGCCATGGTCCGCGCATCACCGAGCTATTCGCGCATGGTCATCAAGACAGCTTCGACGGCGCTCTTGTCGGTGTTTTCCTACCTTCGTGGCGGGCCAGCTCTCTTGGTGGGCGCCTTGGCTCTGGGCTCAACAGGGGATGCCTTTTTGGCTTGGAACGATGAGACATCATTCCTGTTTGGTCTGGCAAGCTTCCTGGTTGCGCACATCCTCTACATCATTCTCTTTCTCCACGCCGGTCCGGGTGCGGGGGATATCGGCGCCAAACTTCAAGTACTCCAAAGCGGCGATACCTGGCGTCTTGGAACTGCGGGAGCTTTGGCTGTGTCGGTTCCGGCCATGATCGTGCAGCTGATGCCCAAGGTGGGCAAAGGCCTGAGAGCGCCGGTTGCCGTGTACTCGTTGACAATCTTTGTCATGGCTTTGATGGCGCTCACGTTGGAGAGCAAGGAAATCGTGATTGGAGCAGTGATGTTTGCAAGTTCAGACTCGATTTTGGCGGCAGGGAGGTTCTTGGTTCCGACGACATCTGCGCACCAGGGCTGGATGCATCATGCTGTTTGGGCTCTGTACTACGGTGGCCAGCTTCTGATCGCGTTGGGAGCCGTTGCCAGAGTCTGAGGGGATACCGACGTGTCTTTTAGAGTTGGTGTTCCACGAGGTTGCCAGCCGGAACAAAAAGTCCTCGGAGGTTTTTCCATCACAAGGTGGGGGTCAGCGAGGCTCCTTCGTTGGACCAAGGGCGGCAGCGATGATGTCAGTGGGCGCCGTTACACATGTGGGTGGGTGGGGAGCTGCAGGAAGCTGCAAACCGAACTGCGTCACTGAGCCCTTGGGAGGAGGATGATCAGAGGCAAAGTGCCATTGCTTCTTGGCAGGCTGCACACCATCTCAGTATGAATGCAGTGTATCATCTTACTTTTTATCTCGGAGACGCGAGATAAGGGTGTGGTTCAATGTCAATGTCATACACCGCTAGTTTACATACAGGATGATGTTGGTGTGGCTGAGGTGCCGTTAATTTCCATGGCCTTCGTTATCACACAGAGAATGGTTGCAGATCACGATAAGAAGGGACCACAGGCTTGGGATGGCAGGAAATCGACGATTGCGAGGGCAGCACCTCCCACGACGTGCGTTTGTACCACTGTGCATGTCATAGAGCAGTCACTGCCTGAGTGCGACCTTTTCTTCGTCCGCTTTCACCCATCGTACCTTCCACCACTGCTTCCCAACCCTTCACTGCAAGCTCTGGCTTTTGAGAGTCTCCAAACTAAATACACAACACACAAACCAACATGGCCGACTCTCGATCTGGGCCACAGCCCATCCATGGCCGATCCCAGGGCCGCCGCCAGTCAATTCTCTCAGAATTCATCCCTGAGAGCCTGCCATATCCCCCTTCTTTCCTTGCGACTTCCCCCATCGTCCGCGAGATCTTGACCAGAGACATTGCCGAGTGCTCCTCGGACGACGACTCCCATGCCCAAGCGTCAGATGCCGACTCCCAGACCGAGGGTCGTCCAGAAGATGCCAAGCTCGCCTTCCACCCCAACGGCGTTGCCTACGGATCTGGCTATTCGACCATAGCCATTCAAGGACTGGACCGACCGGTTCCCAATCCTCGCGAAGTCGAAGATTCTCTCCAGGCAGAAATCAGTCTGTTGCGCGATAACGCCATCCTGCCACCAAAGCACCCACGTTCTCAACGTAACAATGTCTTTTGGCGCCTCTATCGACGACTTTTCAGCACCAAAATCAAGGATCATGAGGACCCAGAGCCCATCTTTCAGGATGCGCCCGCCGCCGAGACCACGCCTCTTTTGGGAGGAACAGTCGAGGCCGACGAGACCCTGCCGACCCCTCCGGCCGACGAGATTTACGAGCGATTCGAGGAGGCTGTGGCAGCTCAGGCCATCAAGACGACCTGGCAGAGAGAGACCAAGACCTTGGTCCAATACGCGGCTCCCCTGATTGTGACATTTCTCTTGCATTATTCAGTTACGATTGGCAGTGTGCTGACAGTGGGACGCTTGGGAATGGTTGAACTTGCGGCCGTGAATCGTGAGTTCTCTGTGCAGGAGCCTAGGACCTTGCTAACAATCATATCTCTGCAGTGGCCACCATGACGGCAAGCATCACCTGCTACGTTCCTGTTCAGGGCCTCTCCACCTGCCTAGACACGCTCTGCGCCCAGGCGTACGGCTCGGGACACAAGCATCTCGTCGGCCTCCAAGCCCAACGAATGACGTGGCTACTCTGGATCCTCATGGTGCCCATTGCAGTCCTGTGGTGGTTTTCAGAACCTATCCTGTCTACCATGGTGCCAGACCAGGAAACAGCTTCGCTTGCCGCACTCTTTCTGCGCGTTCTAATCATAGGAATGCCCGGAGTCGCGGCCTTGGAGAGCGGGAAAAGATTCGTTCAGTCCCAGGGCTTATTTCACGCCACGACGTATGCCTTGCTCATCGGGGCGCCCGTGAGCTTTGGTCTCAACTACCTGTTTGTGTTTAGGTTTGACTGGCACTTTGCCGGAGCGGCCACCGCGATGGCCATTACCCAGAATCTCTTGCCGCTCTTGTTGGTGGCATACGTGCGGTTCTTTGATGGCTCTCAGTGCTGGAATGGATTCACTCGCAAGGCATTTAGCAACTGGGGTTCGTATTCCTCTCTGTTGCCTGTCATGGACCAGCTGACACCTTGATTAGGACCCATGATCAAGCTGGCGCTCCCCGGCATGATTATGATTGAAGCTCAATTCTCCGTGTTGGAAATCTTGACAATCGCCGCTGGCCAGTTTGGCACCGCTCAACTGGCAGCACAGAGCGTGCTTGTCACGGTAACCTCCACCTCATTCAACATACCATTCCCGTTGGCGATTGCCACATCCACTCGAGTCGCCAATCTCATCGGAGCGCACCTAAGCGACGCTGCTCGGGTTACTGCCAGAGTGGTATGTTCCCCTTCAATTTCAGACCAACTCAGATGGCCGTGCTAAGCTCTCCGTAGGCCATTGTTGCAGGGTTTGTTGTTGGTTGCTTCAACCTGACCGTATTTGCCCTGTTGAATGAGACTATTCCACGCATCTTCACCGAAGATGACGAGGTCGTTGGTATCGCCAAGCAGGTCATCCTCGTGTGTGCCGTCATGCAGATTTTTGATGCCTTGGCTGCCGTGTCTCACGGCATCTTGCGCGGCGTTGGCAGGCAGGCCATTGGAGGCTACGCCAATCTGTTTTCTTACTACTTGGTAGCTTTACCAATCTCGCTGTCGACGGCGTTTGCGCTGGACTGGAAGCTGAGCGGGCTCTGGACGGGGCTGACGATGGGACTTGCCGTGTAAGTTGACACTGATCTTTGGAGACAATCATGAACCATTACTGACAAGGCACCAACTAGCGTGTCGGCACTCGAGCTCCTCTACCTCTACAATGCCGACTGGGAGAGTGCTGTCGCCCAAGCTGAGGAAAGGATGAAGTCAGAGGATGTTTCTAGTGAAGCCAAGCTGAGCCCAGCGTGAGAATGATGGAACTCTAACCTTCTTTGGCTGACCCGAGCTTTTTGTTGGGCTTTCAATGTCTTTTAGATGGGTGATGGGAGCTGAGGGCAGTCTGCATTTGTGCGCCAAGATATGTCCTAGATGGGATGGGCTGTTATTTCACTCTTCAACGCTTTATTGCAGTTTTGTTGTATGGGCGGAGAGTTCTCAGGACATATTTTAATCGACCATACTTGACCAATTTTGTCCATTTGATCCCAGTCCCGTATGTAACATGGGACCCTATTTGACTTGATTGCAGAAAACAGATTGATCACTAGTAAGAACAGCGCCATCACAGTCACAATCCAAACAACATGATGGGATTAGTACACTTTGTCTGAAGATTCGCATTATTGACCAATGTCATTCTGCTGGAATCAACCTCGAGGGCGCACGATACCAAAGATGCATATGTACCCTCACATGTTGCCTCTGTTGATTTATTACCACCTAACCATGGCTGTGAGACAAAACGAGGTTCTGACCAAACGCTTGTTAAGCAGAACATCGAATATATAGCCCTCGGCTGTCTGCAGCGTGCCTTGGTATGTCGAGTCTCTTGCTAGCCTGCATTCGGTTGAGAATGCACTGTCTCAGATTTCTCTCTATGCTTTCGTTCACTATCTTGGGTCCTGCCACCACCCTTGCGTCGCAATTGTCAAGTGTCACATTCCAATTAACAATTCAAGCCGACGCGTCGCGGGAAGGACAACTTTTACTAAAATGCATGCACCCGTACTTGCAAAACTGTGCGACGACCATTCGGAACCTCGCAGTTGTGGACGGAAACAAACTTGACCGCCACCGAAAACGTTTCTTCAGTGTTGATCGGAGAATCTCCCAGCAACTGTTAAAATGGCGCGTCCTTCGTCACAAGACCTGTCTCTTTCGCCCATGCCCACTACTACTCCTGGTCTTACTTACACCATGGCTGCCCCTAGTCAGACTTCCGTACTCGATATCAGTGGCCGCTGGCGCTTCAACCGAAAGCTCTCTGACAATATGAATGAGGCCTACAAGATGGTATGATGGTCGTGTCAAGTCTCGCGTTTTTCTCGTCTCGCTGACATGAAGCAGCAAGGGACATCTTTCTGGACCCGAACGCTTCTCTCCTTCATGACCATTGAGCAGGAATACATCAAGCACCCCTACTGCCTGCCCTTCTCCGACGATGTGGTCTTTAGCTTTCGACAAACTGTGCGCCGTCCCAGATTTGGGGGGTGTAGATTCAACATTCCCATGAATGACAACATGTACATCCTAGACAACGAAGACCGGGCTGTCGTTCTTCCTGCACCCCTAGGGCCGGTGCGTGTACGATGCCGCTATGATTTTGCCAATAGCCCACCAACGTACACACCCGCGGAGAACATGGTGACGGAAAAGAGCGCCACTCAGATCAGACAGATAGCCTTTGAGTCGGGAATGGAGACAGATCCTGATCTCGGCCTGCCAGAACGGGCCGTGATGATCGAGGTGATTGAGAGCCTGAGTGAGCCAGGCAGGGGCGCAGGGTGGAGGTCGACTGTGGAATGGGGATTCGAGGTGATTGCGGGAGAGAAGAGGCTTGTAAAATGGAGTGTAACTGTGAAGGGATGCCAAGTGGCCAAGGCGAAGATGGTCTACGATTAGGGTGTGATCTTTTGACACACTTTTAAGGGTCCGTAATTCATTTTACGAGGTGGTTTTCCGCACCTGGCCAGTGCGCCCTGTGGAAAATATCTTGGAAGTGTAACTTTACTTACGAGGTTGTATGGTCTGTATTGTTGTAAGATTGAACGTGGCCCTATAGTTACAAGGCCTAATACGCTATAGGCCCTATAAATATAGCGCTACAGGCCCTGTAGCCATTTTACGGACCGATTTACAGACCTTAAATGGTCTGGAAAATCTTCCGTGGAAATCGAGTCTGAAAACCCTGTCTGATTGGCCACATCGAGAAATGTGGGACTAGCGTTACGTGGTGCGTTTTACTGCTAGTTTTACGTGCGGAAGACATTACGGAGGAAAAGATCACATTTTGGAAGATGCCTTGTAAGACATTACGGACCCCCAAAAATGTGTTAAAAGATTACACCCTTACGTTGGGGAGCCAATTGTTCGATCCGGTCTTGGCATTGTCTAGATGAAAGTGTATGCTGGTCTGGGAGAGTGGTGCGGAATCAAAGCAAGTGACATGTACAGAACTGTTACAGTAGGTATGGTCCGCAAGGAGATAATGACACCGGCTACAGACTCGGAGAGAAATATACATCAACATTCATCAACACTGGCGATATATCGCGAGCCCATCTGTCATCTGGTTTTCACATGCCACCAACATCTGTGCCCCACTTGAGAATCTGACAGGCCAATTCCCCGGTTTTTAGCTCGACCCCGGGAATTCTCGGCGAGAAGAATAGAAGCTATTGTCTAAACGCGGCAGAAAGCGCGGGACATGCTGTGATGGTTTCGTGGTCAAGGCACACGCTAAACATCAATCGAGTCTTGACAGCACGATGGCGTGGGAGACACTGCAGTGAGACGTTGGAAAAGCAGCATCAATTCGACCATTCCGGCGCCACGGTTCGGGACAAGAACTGGACCCCCACTCTCTCATACCCCACGACGCTAGTGTATATCGGAAAGGCTCCGTGCCTATTGGCCGATGCTGCACAGGCCACCCACCGACTCATGGAGCAAAAACGAATGTTGGAAAAATCAGATGGTGCCTGGTGCCCGAGCTCGAGGCAACTTGTTGAGATGAGACTTCGAGGTTGCCCTGCGTCCGACACGACGACAGAATGAGACACCGCTAAAGACACGTTACACAGCCTCGGGAGGGACACGGGCAGATGGCAGACAATGGCAGACACAGCTCGGGACCTTCAACCCCCCCACACCTTACCCAGATAACCTGACAGTAGCGCCTGCTGTAGCGCTTCCCCGGGGACATGGCTCGCCTGGTGCTGCCTGCCACGCTGGGTGCTTGGCTCCCCGGGGAACAGCTTATCTGTACGTAATCGGGGAGTACCTCGGGCAGGATGCAGGAAGCTGCATGGCTTAAATCCCACCTTGATCCTTTCATCGTCTTTTTTTTTTTGTGTTTGAAGAGGCACTCGTTTCTCCTTGCCGTCTGAACCCCTTCCCGTCCTGCGTCTCGCTCTCTCTGCTCCAGGTGAAACCCATACCACCTATCTCGGCCCGGCCCCGCAGAGACCCAGAAAACCACCCGCCAATGAGCCCACAAGCCGCCCCCGGCGCGGCCGCCGTTGTGGCCGCCCCCGAGATACGGGCGTCGTCCGGCAACGAGTCTGACGATGCCGATGGGCTTCTCGAGGCCATGGGTTACAAGGCCGAGTTGGTGCGCACCCGCTCAACTTGGCATGTCGCCTTCATGTCCTTTGTGCTCGCCTCCATCCCGTACGGTCTCGCGACGACGCTCTACTATCCCCTCCAGGGCGGCGGCCCGGCCGTTGTCATCTGGGGCTGGGTTATCGTCTCGCTGATCATTCTTTGCGTCGCCGCCTCGCTGGGAGAAATCACCAGCGTGTATCCCACCGCCGGAGGTGTCTACTATCAGACCTTTATGCTTGCGCCTGCCAAGATCCGCAGGCTCAGCGCCTACATTTGCGGTTGGTGCTATGTTGTTGGCAACATCACCATCACGCTTGCCGTGCAGTTTGGAACCACCTTGTTCTATGTTGCCTGCGTCAATGTCTTTACCAATTCCGAGGGCGAGGAGATCTGGGGTGCCGAAACGTACCAGATCTGGCTCACCTTTTTGGCCATCACGTTGCTGTGCAATGCCATCTCGGCCTTTGGCAACAGACACTTGCCCCTCCTCGATGTCAGTCCCCTCATTCTTCCTCTTGTCAGATAGATGTCTTGCTGACCAACTTTTTCCCTTGTTCCACAGACCTTTGCCGTGTTCTGGACTTTTGCTGGTATCCTCGCCATCCTCATCACCGTGCTCGCCGTTGCCAAGGAGGGCCGCCGCTCCGCCGAATACGCCTTCACCCACTTTGAGCCCACTTCCGGATGGCCCGCCGGCTGGTCCTTTATGGTCGGCCTCCTCCACGCCGGATATGCCACCTCTTCCACCGGCATGGTCATCTCCATGTGCGAGGAGGTCCAACACCCCGCCACCCAGGTCCCCAAGGCCATGGTGATCACCATCCTCATCAACACCATCGGCGGCCTCTTGTTCCTCGTGCCGCTCATGTTCGTTCTTCCCGACCTGGCACTGATGGTGCAGTTGGCTCAGCCTGTCCCGGCCATTCTCAAGTCCGCCGTCGGCTCCGAAGGCGGCGCCTTTGCCCTCCTTGTCCCCATCATGGTTTTGGGCATCCTCTGCGGTACCGCCTGCACAACTGCCGCTTCGCGGTGCACCTGGGCCTTTGCTCGCGACGGTGCCATCCCCGGTTCCAAGTGGTGGAAGGTGGTCAACACCAAGCTGGATGTTCCCCTCAACGCCATGATGTTGTCCATGGCCATTCAGATCATTCTGGGTGCCATTTACTTTGGCTCCCCTGTAGCTTTCAACGCCTTTTCCGGCGTCGGTGTCATTTCCCTGACCCTGTCGTATGCCGCCCCCATCGCCGTGTCCATGCTCGAGGGCAGAGCCCAGGTCAAGGGGGGCAAGTTCTTCTTGGGCAAGTTTGGTTGGTTCTGCAACGTCGTCGCTTTGGGTATGTCACCACCACTCCTTGTTCAATCCAACCATGTCGTGAGCTAATCATCTTTCCCAGCCTGGTCTGCCCTTGCGCTTCCCCTCTTTTGCATGCCTGCCTTGCTTCCTGTCACCCCCGAGACAGTCAACTATGCTCCCGCTGTCTTGGTTGGCTTCGTGGCCATCGCCGCCGCGTGGTACGCTGTCTGGGGTCACAAGAACTACCGTGGGCCCCCAACCGAGTCTCTCGGCGTCCAACCCGTGTCTCGGGATGGTGGTGTGGTTCCAGCCTCGTCTTTTGGTCCTCAGCAAGCGTCTGAACCATCCATCAAGAAGGACTAAGTTTCTTCGACTTCCAAGACCAAGTCGAAATTCCGTGTGCACGTTTATTCAACGTAACGTATAGTCGCCGGGCGTTTTTGGGTGTTTGTACAGCAATGTTTCAAGTGAGTGCAACCGAGGCTCAACAGATACTAATGATCATGATGGTTGGATACAGTATGGAGAGGATGGATTTATGGATGCGAGCGAGTCAATTTCTTTTTTCAACAAATACCCCGTGTCCGTTTTGGGCCATGTCACGATGGAGACCAGGAGAGAGAGGCGTAGAGGGAGGAGGAGGAGGAGGAGGAGGCGTGCTTTCAACTCAACTGATACCCCCTTTTTTTTTCAAGATATTTCTTTGGCTCATGTGGTGGGATGGAAAGCATGTAGCAATCTTAGCTAATTGGTCAGATACAAAATACAGAACAGATGGAAAGGACCGTGGAGGTCTAGCCAAGTCACCGTCGTCCGCATGTTCAATTACAACCAGAAACGCTTTTCATTACTCATGCTAAATGAATCCATCAATCCCGTATTTCATAGTTTCCCTCTCACCCACCCCCGCCAATTGGTATCAAATTATACAATGCAACATGACTCTTGATGTAACGATGTCTAGTGTTGAGACTGCTTGTCTGACAGTCTGGTGTTCTTCCAGAACCATGTCAGGATCCAGCCGCAGCCGATCATGACCATGCTGATGATCAACAGCACTTGCTGCGCGTCGTGGTAAGCCCACGAGATGCCGAGACGGATGGGCGTTCCCTTGCGGTAGCCCAGCTGCGTGTACATGCTGCCAGAGATGCTGGTGACTTGCATGTCGGTCAGCTGGGGGAGCCTGTCCCGAATGGCCCCCGGGAACACGTTGGTCCAGACGGCCGAGGCCACCGTGGAGCCGACGGCCGTGCCTACACTGCCAAAGAGGTCCAGGATGGCGAGGATGGCGGCCATCTGGTTGTGGGTGACTTGGCTCATCATGGCGAGCTCGGACGCGACGACCAAGGGCCCGGCGGCAAACGAGGCAAAGATTTGCGTCATGACAATGTAGCCAATGTTCACGTCGGGACGGCGAAACTCAATCATGAGGCCGATGCCGAGGAGCATCAGCGGCAGTGAGTAGTAGACGGCAACCCACTTGAAGCGGCGAGTCTTGCGGATGGCCCAGCCGATGGGGATCGAGGCAAAGCACATGCCGGTGCGGTAAATGTTGGAAATGTACGTGGCCTCGGTCACGGTGGTGTTCCAGGCGACCATGCACATGGACGAGAAGAAGTTGCCCCAGACCATGGCGCTGGCAAAGATGAGGGTGAGCATGATGCCGGCAAGGAGGACGTTGGGGTGGCGGAGGAGGTGGGCGGGCACAAAGTTGACGGGGGCGAGCCACTTCTCATAGGCGACAAAGCCGGCCACGAGGAGACCACCAAAGATTAAGAGGCAGATGATGAGCGGTGAACGCCACTCGTTGGCTTGGTACTTGTAGATGGCAATGGGAACGAGGAACATGGACAGGCCGATGCCGAGGATCAAGATGCCCACGAGATCCATCTGGATGACCGCCTCCTTGACGCGGGCAAAGGTGATCTTTCCAAACTCGCGCGGCTGGATGAGGCCCATCTTTTCAGCACGGTGCTGGTTGTAGATGAAGATCAGAATCAGGGGCGTGACAATGACGGGCGTGACAATGGCCCACATGCCCATGCCCCATCTCCAGCCGGGACCGCCGTTCATGATGAACCTGTCGGCGATGGGACCACCGGCCCAGGTCGTTACAATGTATGGGGAAGTGGCATAAGCGAGCATCAGACCTCTGTTCTTCAAGCTGGTGGTGTCCGAGACGAAGACGGTGATGCAGTAACTGATGCCCTGCGAGCTGTTGGACGGTTCTTGTTAGCTTCTCATTTGTCAGGGGGGGGTTTCAGTGTTGCCAGAACGTACCCAACAGTGGAAAACACATAGGCCGCCGCATACTGCGTGACGTTCTTGCACGCAGCCATCATGATGAAGCCAACAGTCCAGATGAGAAGCATGAGAGCCATGCCCTGTGGCCGACCCCAGATGTCAAGAATCTTGGCCAAGGGCAGCTTGGAGACGCCACCGAGGATGCTCGAGACAATGTACACCACGGGAGTCAGACTGTGCGAGGAAAAGGTGCTGGTGACGAAGGGGCTGTACGCCCTAGCGCACACCTCCTGCAGTGACGTGACAAAGTAGATGAGCCAGATGCTGTCGAATATACCGGTTAGCATCCCGTCCCTGAGCTGTTCGGCGGCCTTCTTACAAGACGTAGGCCCCGATGAGATGTGACTTTGGCCAGACGAGCTGTGCCGCCTCGATGGCCCGAACACCAGCCTGAGCATCGCTGGAGATGGCGTCCTTCTCCAGGTCCGTAGAGCTGTGCCCCCTCTCCTCAATGGCAGGACTAACATCCTCGGTGGCCGACAGGCTGGCTGGCTGCTTTTCCGTGGCCATGGCTACGCCAGCGACAGTGCTGTTGCGAATGTTGTGTTGTTGTTGTTGTTGTTGTTGTTGTTGTTGTTGTTGTTGTCGTCGTAGTCGTCGCGGCTATTCTCTTGTCAAGAACCGACTGGACCGACATACAAGTAACAATATATATGCCAAGACTGGCGGAATGGAACAACAGGCAGCAAAACAGGCGAGAAGGCGAGACGACGTGGGTGATGTTATATTAAGAGTTAACCCTCTTTTGCACCTCTCTACCACCCAAATAGATGCACACTCCCACACTTCCACACCACAGGCACCACCCAAAACCAACTTGCGAGAATTTCCGGATCCTCGGCGGGCTGATGGGGCGAGCTAGGGGCCGTGTCTGCGTGTGCGGATGGGTGTGCGCAACCTGGTTCCACAGTCACCCACCCCCAAGCCCGTCCTTGACCGGGACGACGACGAGAGAGGGGTCAAGCCCCGGCAAATTCTGGCTCCCGATTCGAAGAAAAGTTTTTGGCCACCACCACCCGACAGGGGTTCGATCTAATCTCCATTATCTGATCATCTGATTGCCAAGGCTGCTGCATGCACGGCCTCGACGGGGCTATTGGCGATAGCGCCGCAAGCTCTTCACTGTGCGAGACCGGACAGCAGTTGTCGCCGGCGGCAGGGTATCCGTTGCAGACACACCCGCCCACCAGGAACCGAGGCTACCCACCCCATTCCTAATCCGCTCGTTTGGTTGAGGGCTGGCGGAGTTGATGTGACCCTATAAAGAGCTGAGCTTGGGGAAAGTGATCGCCCGCCCTGGTCTTCCTCACCAGCTACCTACTCAGCCATCCCGTCCGCCAAAATGAAGTACATCACCGCTCTCCTCGCTGCCGCCGTTGCCGGTGTCGTTGCCCACGAGGGTCACGACCACACCACCCTTGGTGACTACGTTCCCGAGTGCTCGCTCAAGTGCCTCAGCGACGCCCGCAAGAGCGCCACCACTTGCAAGGACGACACCGAGCTCGAGTGCTTCTGCATTCTCGAGAACTACCGTGCCATCTATGACGCCAGCGTTGCCTGCGTCATGGTTGCTTGCGGCCAGGACGTCGCTGTCGGTATGTTTGACCGCATTTCTCATCCCGTCATCCGGCCTTGTGTTTCTCCGAGTCCTTGCTAACCACTGGCCTTCCTGCAGCCGAGGTCCTTCCCTCCGTCATCTCCATGTGCGAGGAGGTTTCTCCCATGACCACCACCATCGGTGGCGGCACTCTCGAGATCCCCACCGGCACTGCCTCGACCGCCGCTGGCGCCGCTCCCACCACTACCGGCTCTGATGCCGCTCCTGCCGAGACCGTCGCTCCTGCCGAGACCACCGCTCCCGGCTCCGGCGCTGCCGGCCTCGCCGCCGGTCTCGTTGGTGCTGCTCTCCCCTTGGCCATGGCCGCCCTCCTCTAAGTGACGCGGATGGAGTGATTTTTGAATATTTGGATACCTGTCGAGGTGCTGGACAAGGGCAGCCCAGGCGGGTGGGTTAATGTATAATATGACACAAATGAACCTTGACGAATCGTAATGAAGCTTCAATGGCCAACGGTCGTTTCCCAAGTGCATCGTCCCGTGTTTGCCCAGCCCATATCCAGCTTGGGATAGTCATGTGGCGGATGATAGTGCCATCATTCAACCACTGATGAAGCGGTCAACGAAAGAAAGTATCGGAGACGTGCATGTACGAGAATGTGTAGGAGGGCTGTCATGGTAGGCCTCAGCTTGTGCAACCTGATTCGCAGTGTTTGCTAAGCAGTGAGGCCTACACCCATCTCGAGACACTGAGACAGAGAGACGAAAGGGAGAGGGGAGACAATGGTAGAGAGGAGTATATGTAGGCGTCCACGGCAGTGGAAGAAGACAGTGGTGGTCAAGACTGGGCTTGCGCGTAGTCTCAGCATCTCAAGACGACGCAATGACGACTCCATACTCAGCACCCAACAGCTCTCCCGGCCACAGCAAACCAATCGTGGTCGGCGTGTACGGCATCCCCGGGTGTGGCAAGTCGTCCATGCTAGTCGAGCTCCAGGAGAGGCTGGGCGAAGACCAATTCAGCTTCCACGAAGGCTCCCAGGTCATTGCCTCTCTCCTTCCAGGAGGCCTTGCCGCTTTCCACCAGGCCAGCAAGGACGAGCAAGCCCGCTACCGAGAACTTGCCATCAAGGCCATTGCAGATGAAGCCACCAACAACCAAAAGGTCGCCCTTGTTGCCGGCCATTTCATGTTCTGGTCAGAGAAAGATCAGGAATACCACAGGGTCTGCACCAAGGCTGACGTCGAAACATACACCCACGTCATCTACCTCGACACGGCGGCAGATGTCGTTGCCCGGCGGCGTCGAGATGACAAGGTCAGAGGGCGGCCGACCATGGTTCCTGCTCGGTTGGACGACTGGATCAAGACGGAAAAGAAGGAGTTGCAACGGCTGTGTCGCAGCAGCGGCATCCTGTTTGCCGCCTTGTCTGAAACAGAAAGGGGAACCTTGTCGGCGAGAATGATCAAGCTCCTGCTGGACTTTAAGCACCACTGCCCCAAGCACAACTTGTTGCTAGCCCAAAATCGTCTAGACAGCATCATCATCAGGTCGTGCTTGAAGTTGGATTGCGAACAGCCAGGCACAATGCTGGTCCTGGATGCCGACAAGACGTTGGCTCCTCAGGATACGGGCAAGCTTTTCTGGGAAGCGATGATGAAGAAGGATCTCCTCGACCCAGCCTTGCTGGAGGAGAACTGCAAAGATCCATTGGCCACGCTCTTCAGCAGTCAGTTGGGCTACTCGTACACAGCCTTCCGCCAAGCAACACTATTGTATGAACAATACTCCAACGAACAGGTGTTTGACGAGGTTTGCCGCAACATAGCATCCCTGGTGAAGATGCATCCAGCCATGGTGTCTCTGTTGCAGACGACTGAGCAAAAGAAGGGCGTCTCAGCAGTGGTGGCAACGTGCGGTCTGCGGCGTGTTTGGGAGATGGTCCTGGCAAACCACGGGTTGATGGGGACGGTCAAAGTCATTGGTGGCGGGCGCATCTCGGACGGTTTTGTGGTCACAGCTCAGGTCAAGGCTTCTCTGGTCGAGCGCCTGCAAAAGACTTATGGCCTCTATGTTTGGGCCTTTGGAGACAGTCCCTTGGACATTCCCATGCTGCAAGCGGCAGACGAGGCCATTGTAGTGGTGGGGGAGGAACATGCACGGAGCAGAAGCATGGAAACGCACCTGCTCGAGGCCATCAACTCTGGCAGCTTTTGTCCGCGCCAACTCTTGCTACCCCGGACTGCAGCACCGCGTCTGAATATTGAGATACTTCCACTCGTCGATATCGAAAGCTCCGAGTTTCTCCTTGAACTATTCCGCCAACGGGGCCGCCAACGTGAGCCAGGCGCTGAACACAGCATCGTTCATGCCACAGACAGAAACGCGGCCAGGCTTCTGACAACAGCCACCCGTGATGCAAGAGTTAGCGGGCCAGCACTGCGGGAGGCTCATCGACTCGTGGGATGGTATCTCGCGACAGAGCTGTTGCCGGATCTCATTGGCACCGAGGAGTACGAGATTCCGCACGTCCAGGGGCACCAGACATGTGGCCACCGTGTCAAGAACGAGAAGAAGATTGCGATTGTGCCCCTTATGCGCGGAGGTGAGCCCATGGCATTCGGCATCAGTGATGCACTTCCGCTTGCCATTTTTATTCACGCCAAAAGGCCAGAAGACCTCGAAGGGCGTCACCTGTCGGGACTCGAGATGGTGCTGCTGGTCGACTCGGTGATCAACACTGGCAAAAGCATTGTCGAGTTTGTGCGACACATTCGCAAGCTGAATTCCACCGTGCGTATTGTCGTGATGGCCGGAGTTGTTCAGGCCAAGGCTGTTGCTGCTGGTCCCGAGGGAATCCTCTATCGACTGCTCCAGGGGGAGCCGAAGGTGGACGTCGTGGCGCTTCGGCTGTCTGACAACAAGTTCACGGGACAAGGGGCGACTGACACGGGGGCGCGTCTGTTTAACACGACCGAGTTAGAATAGAGCCAGGCAGGAGGGGGGTAGGGGTAGACGTACCTCTGGTGTTGGTTGTTAACATGTTGTGTTGTTGCATTGGGAGATAGGAGATTGGAGATTGGAGATGTCGGTGCGTCGGCTGAGGTGGTGTCCGTCAAGGTGCCCGCTTGAGGACAGAGTGGGGCACTCAGCTTGCCTGGAGCTCAGCCTCAACCTCAACCTCAAGCGTTTGTTTGTTTAGTACCTAGCTTTTGTCTCAATTCGCAGTTTGTACCCAGACCGAGCAATGGAATTCATGCTTTGAACTCGGTTTATTTTGTAATCATTGTCATCGCCACCAGTAGGCACCTGCCTGCCGTGATTCTTTGCTCCCACAGCAGCTTGCAAATGTGTCGACCTACCTCAACCGTTTGTGTCACCACGTTGCTAATCTCTGCTCCCTCAACAGACCACCAACTTCCTTCCAAGTTGCCCGCCTTTCTCCGAGATGCCACTCGCCGCGCCCATAATTACCTAACGATACTTGATACATCCGCCTACTTCCTCAGCTGCCATAATCGTGTCGGCGTGGCAGCGTGGCAGCGCTGGGCTATCTGGTACTGGCTTGAGCGCGACCTGATCTGGTGGCTGGCTCGGCGGCCTTGCCTGGTCTTTCACCTTGGCTCAAGACTCTTCCAGTTGCCAGTTGCCTCGTTATACCCAGTGATAAACGCCCGCTTGCTGGATAGTAGCTAGGATATTCCCTTTACCAAACGAGCTTGCGACTTCCCACCATGATGATGGAGCGACACATGCCGCAAAACCTGTTTCCTTTGGCTATCGCCTTCACTCAGAGTACACCCCAGTATCTTCAAAAGGCCTTGCTCCCATGGCAGCCCACGTTCCCTTGCACATGAGGTCAAGATCGGGTTCTTCGGAAGGGAACAGAAGCTCCGACTTGCCATCGAAATACTGCGTGATGGACCGGTCCTGTTTTCACCATCGTTAGCCCGTAACTCTTGTCCGCTGCGGTCGCTTGGAGACCTCGACATACCAAACCCAATGTCAACTTGATCACACCATCGCCAAATCCCTCGGTGAAGATGTGCTTGGGCTTCTTTCCCTTGACGGCCCGCACCACGTTGTCGGCGCAAATCTCAGCCTGGCGCGCGGCCACCCGGGAGTTTGGGTTCCGCACCTCGGCCTGCGCGACGTCACCGCAGACGTATACGTTCGGGAGGGAGTCGTCGTCAATTTGAAGGTTGGGCTTGACTCGGATGTGGCCAGAAGGGGCGATGGTGTTTGGTGCAAGGCTCGCGACGATGCCCGAGGCGGGCTTTTGTCCGGTGCAGTTGATCTATCAGCGGTGTCTTGTCAGCATTGAATCTCGGAATTGGCGGCAGGATCAAGAAACCCACGAAGCAATCACACTCAATCTTCCGTCCCGAGCTCAATGTGATGAACTTTCCATCTACAGACTCTGGAAGCACCTTCTCGCCCAGGATGACATCAACGCCCAGTCTCTCCATGGCTTCCGATGTACCCTGTTGCAGCCCGTTGCCAAAACGGTGCATCAGGGCCTGACGAGAGTGCACAATGGTGACAGACTTTTCTGGGTACCGGTCTTTTGCGTCAGTGGCCGTTTCCACGCCCGCCGCACCACCTCCAGCGACAACAATGTGGCTGGCATTCTTGACCCGGTCCTGCATGGCTTTGAGCAGCTTAATGGCCTCCTCCTTGTCCTCCACGCCCGCGCGGGACGGAAGGCCATCGGCGACGTTGGATCCAGTGGCTATGATGAGATACTCGTACGGGATCACCTCGCCACTCCGCAGCACGACGCTCTCCCTGGTGAGATCGGTCACACGGTCACGCACCCATTGCACCAGTCCCTTGGGCCCCATGTCAAAAAACTCGGGACTGTAGGGAATGAAGGCTTTGTGCTCATGGCCTTCCACGACGCAGAAGCGAGGGAAGACCCAAGTGAAGTTGAAGTGGCTGTTGGGTTCGATCACGACGATGCGGTAGTGGCCATCTCGGGGCACGGAGCCGGCCAGGAGGCGTGCAGCATAGAGGCCCGAGAAGGCAGCCCCGACGATGACAATGTTTTTCACGTCGGCTGGGTCGACGGAGGGGTCCGTCTTTGCGAGGCGGTTCGCAATCTTGGCCGACAGGCTGCGAGAAAAGAAGTTGGAGTACGTGCGAAGGCCATAACCCACCAGCCTGAGGAACAAGATGGCCTTTCGCAGCCGCTGGAGCAGCGTCATCCGCTGTGGTGGTTTTTCGGCCATGGTGGGAGATGTTTTGGCGCTGCTGTCACTCGCCAGCAGGATGTCGACGACGCTGTGGTGCCGAGAACGTCATCCTATATGTTTACAGCCGTACCGTGGAAAACAGAGAAAAAGCAACCCCTCCAGGTACACCATGCTCGAAATGGGCCGCAAGGGTCGGAAAGAAATGGAGACAGCACGGCAATCTGGTACGGAACAGGACACAACCGCCGACCAATGTTGGATAAACACCCCTGGCAAGGGGGGTGCAAAAGCACAGATTTTTGCGCACTTTTCTCCAGCATGGTGCCATGGATGCATTGCAGAGTTGTTCTCCGTCCCGGTTGGGATGGTGTGGGGGCCCAGAGCTGCCCCCCAAGATTATCTCCATGATCCGATTGATAATTCGACTTGGCACTCGACAGGGGGCCTCAACAGCTCACCCGCAGCCGAGGAGAAAAGTTTTGATCGTGGGACGCCGTCCCTGCCGTCCCTGCCATCCACACACCAACGGCCAGCCGGTATCGGGACATCCGCCATGTCCGCGTTCGTTTGCAGCGCGCCCCGCAAATTGCTCTCGCTTCGTCGGCTGCACTTCATCATTGCGGTGTTACCAGAGACATCGACAAGAGGGTATGCAAGAATACGGACACAATGAGCTGCCATTTTCCGTTCCAAAAGATCATAGACCAAAACACCTGTTTATGTACACAATTTTCCCCAACCAATATCCATGCCAGCCAGCGCCCAGGAACCCAAAAGGAAGCAATCGTTACGTTCCCACCCATCACAAAGCCAACCGAACCCTGTCCCTTAGAGCTTCTGCTTCTTAGAGACCGGAGTGGCAGCATTGAACTTGGGGTAGCCCTTCTCCTTCCACTCGTAAAAGCTCATGCCACCAGCAGACTTGGGCATCTTGACCATGAGAGGCACCGAGATATCGGTGGTGGTGCCGAGGGTCTCGGCCTTGTGGACGATGGTCTCCTTGAGACGCTCGTAGCCCAGCTTCTCGTAGAGGCCGACCGAGGAGGGCGAGGCCTCAAAGTACAAGGGCAGGTTGGTATAGTCGACAAAGCTGAGGCCCCAGCCGGCAAGGGCGGCGCCGGCCTGCTTGCCCTGATGTTCGGGGAGGACACCGATGACGTGGGCATCTGCGAGAGAGAATCCAATGTTGGCATTTTTTGATATGCAAATGGGTCAGGGGGAAGACATACAAATGTATTGTTGGTCGCCAAAAAGCTGCTCACGCATGTCATGAAGGGGCTTGAGAACCTTCTCGGCGCGCTCCTTGGCCTCGCCCTCGAGCCACGGGACACCTTGAAAGGCGCGCTCCTCGTCGGAGCGGCGGCGCAGAATCACATCGATGAGACCCATGCCGACAATATCGCCATTGTCGGTGTCGACGCACTTGTAGGTGTACTGGGAATCCGACTGGTGCCACCAAGCGAGGGTGCCCTTGGCGTGTTCCTCGCGGAACTCTGGTGTGTTCACATTGCCGCCGGGGAAGAGGATGTTGAGCATGATCTCGCCCATTGGGTCATTGCGGAAGGCGGCAAAGTAGGAATCGTACACGCGCTTGATGTCGGGAATGAGGGCGGGGAGGACGAGGTGGACCATCTTGACGGTTGCTGGCGGTTCTTGGGGAGCTGGCTTGTGATGTGGAAGAGAGTAGCTTGAGACTGAGACGAGCAAGGGACACGGGGACGGCTCCAGCAAGAGAGAGGACGGTTATATGTAGGAGCGGTCCCCCCCCCCCATCTTTCGCTCTTTATTTAACCCCAACCTTCAGATCGGAAGCGAGCCCAACAAAAACATCAAGGGGACTGTCCCGCCATCCGGGTTACCCTGGAGTAGGTCCAGGTTCAGCTGCAGGCCATTTGAGGTGGCAGCGACGCAACAGCGACATCCAAACTATCGATTAACCACGTGTGGCATCATTGTTCTCGTCCATCATGATCCCGGTCTAGAGGAGCCCTGAGAGTGAAGAGGAACATGCAGAGGGACGGGACATGCGCCTATTTTGGCTCTTCTTCCGCTGGTGGATGCTTTACGTCTTCGTGTCGGGTTGTCTACCGCCATCCTGCTTGGCATCATCATCCACAACATCGATATCGTTTCGACTGGATGGCAGTCTTACAACCTGCTAGCAGAGAAGGAGAAGTGACGTCTTCCCTCTACTTGGTTACCAGCCCACTCGCCGTCGCCAGCAACGAATGTTGATCCAGCACCTGGAGAAAAGAAAAGGTACCCCGGGAGACGGATGGTTGTCAATGTGGCCACTTGGCGTCGTGTGATGATTTTTCTGCTTCGTCCTTTTTTTTTTTCTTCCAAGGCGCAGCGGAAGGGGGCCCACCGCGGGGTCCTTGATGGAGGAACCTGGAAAAAATAAAGTTATCAGATCGGCTTCGTGTTTGTGATTGGCCAGAGTCGTCAAGGGCCCCCACAACGATACGAACCGGCGTCGAAGCCGAAGTCGCTTGCAACCAAGGTAACTTGCAACACACATCTCGGCTCTTTTGTTACCTAAAAAGCAGCCACAAGATCCAAAAGGGCTAAAAGCTTTTTCCAAGCCAAAAGATGTCTCTGTCTTGGGATGGCCATAAAGGCAATGGTTCGATATTAGGGTGGAGGATGGATGTGATGCAGAAGGGAAGAGGGCGAAGGGAAACACGGATGCCGAACCGGCGAAAATGCCGCGGTGTGCGCAATGCTCTGTGCCCAAGCAGACACCCTTGTTCCCGTCACTCCACACTCTCTGTCAAGACCAGGCGCTAACGATCTGATAACCCCCCTACCTTAGCCATCTGTGTTCTGCACACCCCCCCTCCTTTCTCGCTTTCGGCTCCAGAGTCGGGCTGTCAGACTCCTTCCTCGTACAACAAACTGATGCACCATCACCAATGTCTCCGAAGGATTTGTTGGGCAATGAGGTGGTAAGTTGCTAAGTCCTCATAGTTGGCCCGAGTCCGCGACCAACGTCGCTCACAGTGACACCTCACACACCATCTATCTACCTACCTACCTTATAGCCAGGCTGACATGTCAACTGTTGTGGGGATGGAATATCGAGCATGAAGATAGCTTCTCCGCCTTCTGTTGCAATCGCTCTGCCGGCTCTCGCTCTACCATCGCCGATGTGCGTCTGGGTTGATCCCGCCGCTCTGGGTTCGGATACAGCCAGCACAGAGTAGCCACTCACCCACCCACTCTAGGTACCCTCGTGGGAAGCCTGTCTCGCTGATCGGCATTGACTCGAGCCCAAAGCTTCGGGTCATCATCCTTTGCCAAGTCGGAAAGATCTCCATCATTCCTACAGTACATGTATGTACATTTGGTGCCTTGCCCACTACCCCTGGCCGCCCACGACAAGATACAAAGGTGTACTACGTGTTTATGAAGATCCACCTCACCTTGGTGGTTTGTAGCACGTGGGTGACTATGTATACCTCCCAGTCCTCGACTGTTTCTTTCGAGTTGGATTCAGTGCTGTTTTTGCAGACTTGGACCACCAAGGTTGAACGGATGGTCAAGGATTTTACGTGGCGGTCTGTTGGTGTAACAGAATGGGATTGGACTAGGTAAATGACACGCAAGTGGCAGCCGCCCCGCTCCCTACCTAGGGTGTCATCAAACATCTCTTGATCGTGGTGTATTGAGCGTCGAGGCTTTGTTGGAACATTACATCTCGTTAGCAAACAGGGGTTATACCGCCTATGCCATCTTGGTATCCCACACTGGGGTTAACTTCCACGATATTCATAACCTCCATTGCGCCAAACAGGCTGGTTATCTTGTGACCAAAAAGCAAGGCTTTGCCAAAATACGCGATGCAGCAAGAATCGCCGAGTCACATGCATGCGATATCGATTATATTTGGACTGATACCGGCCGCGTCGACAAGACATCCAGCGCGGAGTTTTTAGGGGCCATCAACTCCATGTATAGATGGTACTGTATCAAAGCAACGATATGATATGCATTGCTCAACGACGTCGATAATAGCATTGAACTCGGAAGCCAGCGAAGAACAACGCAAGGCCGCCAGGATTCGAAACACGGTACGATCAGTTCAACAAAGTCGACGGTTCACGAGAGGCTGGACACTGTAGGAGCTTATTGCAACCACAAATGACATCTTTTATTCCCAAAACTGGAACATCCTCGGTGCCAAACTCAGGAATGTCAAGGAGTTGGAGCAACACCTATACCAGCCTCTGGCGTACCATGAGCCTCTGGGTATCGCCACATTGTTAGCCAGATTACGGGGATTGATGTAGATGTTCTCTCAGGTCATCTGGATCTGAGCAGCATCAGCGTGGCCGGCATGATGGAATGGGCAGCCAAACGACGCACGACCCGGACGGGAAACATGGCCTATTGTCTGATAGGCCTGTTTAACGTCAAGATGCCCTTGCTTTATGGTGAGGGTCAATGTGCTTTTATGCGCCTGCAAGAAGATACCATCAAACAGCAAACAATGAAGCTGAAGTCCACTTTTGGCCGATTGACCTGCAGCTGGCCCGAGGCTTTGTTTAGTATATCCAAGAAGGTGTACAGGCAATAGTCGAGACCGTCTACACGCGAAACCGCTCTTACCTCTCCTTGACAGTCTCCAATGTTTATGAAATGGATAGCGTTATGAGTTTACAATTTGCTGTTGAAGATCAGGGGACCGAGATCAGTACGACAGTAGCCAAGAACTCACTACCTGCAGCGTCATTAATCACTGTAGCCTCAAGAGCCACGATACCAGACACGTAGCAGTCAAGCCTTGAGGTTGATAGCACCGCATCCAACGCAGGAACAGGGGCCGCTTTCACCTTGTCCCGCCCTCTACCAGTTCGAACACGCCCTTGTACACAATCCAAGGCCAACCCGGAAACTTTTGAGCAAAGCCCTGATTATGAAACATTCTCCCAGATCCTTGTGGAAGTTATCAGTACGGGGGTCGTGATTGAAAACTCTGCCATCATCAGTCCGTTGGAAATTTACTTCTCCATGCTGTTACTTCATGCTGGTATAAAAGAGGTTGAACAAGCCGCGATACAACTAATGTATTGACCAGTCCGTTTACCAGTGTGCTTGCCGAGATCAAGACGTGCATACAGACACAATACCAAGATGAGCTCCCATCATGGCATGAAGTCTTCCCGTGACTTCAGAGTTCTTCATTGGGCCTCCGCACTGGAACAGCTCGCTATTGTCAAGTTGCTTATCGCTTATGGGGCAGATCCGAGCAGTACTATAGGGGTTGGACTGTCTGCCGTTCATTTGGCAGCGATCACTCCCCATTTCCAGATTTTGGAGCAGTTTCTTGACGTGCTTGAAGACAAACGGCCCGAGTGGTTTGAGGACGAACGGTGCGGTCAAGCAGAGTTGCCAGCCCATCTCATAGCTGCTCACATCATAGGACCCGAAACGGCTAGGATTTTGAGGCAGTTGTTCCCCGATCTGAAACCAGGAGCAAACCCCATCAGCAACGGTCTGGGAGACATGAGTCTACCAGAGTTGGAGATGCCCATTGCCAGGAGCCCTTATGATGTGGACGCTAAAGATCTAGATCATGTTATGCAAAAGGAGCTCACGCTGTCAATGAATGCGTTTCATGAGGCCGCACTCCACAGGGCTGCCGGAATGGACAACATTTATGCAGTCAAAGTGTTCTTGGACAACTAGGAATACCGTCCCCGACAACAGAATACAACCTGAACCCTGCTTGCTTTGCTGCACTGAGCGGCAACGAGAATATTCTTCAACTACTTAGCAAGCACTCATAGTCTACCTTGACAACGAACAAAAGTTCCTGTTCGCCTGCCAACAGCTGTCCCGTCAAGCCTCTGCCGCTCGCTCCCATTGAAACTGTGACCAAGTGGACTCGTACACTTTACTGCCGGTCCCAGCGATGAGGACCTGCCGTCGAAAGCCATGTGTCAAAAGCGAGCGAGCTGTTGTGACATAATTAGCCGAAAATGCAAGCGGATTGGCAGCGGATGCACCATCAGAGTCTGGGGAAAAGGCTGGGGAAGTCCCCATTTCCCGGCAGTCGATTTACCCCACCTTTCAGGGCAATAACAGAACAAGCACGCGCGTCACGTCGACGAGTAAGCAAATGAAAGAGGATGCGCCACTCCTACGTCTCATTCTCCTGGATTCGAATAAACAGAGAGCCGTGTGCCGATGGTGACAGGCTCAGGATTCAGCCGAGGAAGTTCAGGATAAAGAGACGATGGGCAAATGGAACCCAAGCAGGGTGAACAACAGGCTTGGGGGTTATGTTCCTGGGCACAAGTAAGATGTTACAAAGCCGATATGGGGACTTTCTGTATGCCCGAACACTGTATCCTGACCAAGCGGAACGTCCGAAGTATAGGGATGCTCATCACGAGGTTGGAGTGAAGGGTGTCCTGCTAATATAACCCCCAATTCCCTGGGTCCCTTCCCCGCCCAGTTAGATTGTTCAGGGGCAATCAGTGCAGCTATTGGACCAAGCCCACCTTCAGACCCAAGTGTTACTCGGCGTACCGGCTAATACAAACTTCTTTGAGCTTCATGCTCGACATGGGAATTCTCCGGATGTTAGATCTGGATCTACGGTCGAATGTGGGGAAGGGCGTATTGATTTCAGTGTATCATGGCCAAGGTTTGACTGCCAATTTAAGATCTTTGTCTGATAGGTTGGCGGGCCTGGGGAGGAGCTCAAATGTATGAGAAAGACTAGGTACAGAGGTAGTCCGGGGCTATAACGCTTAGAGCTACTAAAGGCCATGATTCCCGTGTGGCCTCTGTCAGGTTCTGAAACCTTTGATCTCTCAGATATCCACTTGTTGACTATTCGACGCTCTTGTCGAATACACTGCCATCATGCCTGTCAACTTCAGACTGGCGGTTACCGCAACGCTGGTCTCATTATGTGAGCAAACCTACCTACCTAGCTAGCATAGAATATTCAATATTGACCTACATCACAGGGCTCCCGTCGGGGTCTGCGCAGACGACATGTGGGACTGTCCCGTCAGATACGACCTACGATTATGTGATCGTAGGGTCTGGCGCGGGTGGAATTCCTATGGCTGATCGACTTAGCGAAGCGGGCCACAAGGTGCTTTTAATCGAAAAAGGACCACCATCCTCAGGTCGATGGGGTGGCACATTGAAGCCCGCATGGCTTCAAGGCACCAACTTGACACGGTTTGATGTTCCGGGGCTTTGCAATCAGGTATGAGACTATCTCCTCACCCTGAGCAGTCACACTCCGTTTTCCAGTCTGACTTGTACATACAACCTGCTAGATTTGGGCCGACCCCACTGGCGTGTCTTGTACTGACATAGACCAAATGGCTGGCTGCGTTCTCGGGGGCGGGACGGCGGTGAACGCCGGGCTGTGGTGGAAGCCGCACCCGGAGGATTGGGACACCAACTTCCCTGCTGGATGGCAAGCCAAGGATCTTGCGGCAGCCACCGACCGCGTGTTCTCGAGAATACCTGGGACCATCACCCCCTCGGTGGATGGCAAAAGATATCTATCGCAGGGATTTGATGTGCTGGGAGGCAGCCTTCAGGCGGCCGGGTGGGAGTACGTGGTGGCTAACGAGACTCCCGAGAAGAAGAACCGCACCATTGGACACAGCACCTTTATGTTTTCAGGTGGCGAGAGAGGCGGGCCTCTGGCTACCTATCTTGTGACAGCAAGTGGAAGGAACACGTTCACCCTGTGGACAAACACGATTGCGAAGCGGATCATTCGCACTGGCGGCCATGCCACCGGTGTCGAGGTTGAATGCAACCGCGGTGGACATGTTGGTGTTGTGAACCTGACACCAAATACTGGACGTGTCATCTCAGCGGCTGGAGCCTTTGGATCTGCCAAGCTGTTGTTCAGGAGTAAGCCCCCGTTTCTTGGCATTGGTTCACAGGTGGTGTTGTGTAAAGTATCGGCGTGCTAACCTGATCCTATCAAGGCGGCATTGGCCCAACGGACCAGCTGAATATCGTCAAGAACTCGGCAGATGGACCGACCATGATCGATTCAGAGCAATGGATTAACCTTCCGGTGGGCTACAACTTGAATGACCACGTTGGCACCGACATTGAAATCGCACATCCTGATGTCGTCTTTTACGACTACTATGCTGCTTGGCGCTCGCCCATTGCCAGTGATGCCGAGACGTATCTGGCCAACCGGACTGGCCCTTTTGCTCAAGCAGCTCCAAACATTGGCCCGATCGTACGTCAAAAGAGATCCTCGAGTCGAGTTGCTATCAGTATTGACAAGTAGTGCCACAGTTTTGGGAGGTCATCAAAGGTCGCGACGGTATTGACAGGCACCTGCACTGGCAGGCTCGAGTGGAGGGGCTCACCAACAGTAAGTCGCAATAAGTATCCATGAGAAAGTGTAAGCCGTGCTAACGGAACAGCCTCTATGACCGTCACCCAGTATCTTGGAACAGGGTCAACCTCTCGAGGGAGAATGACAATCACAAGGCAACTCAACACGGTCGTATCGACGCCTCCATATCTCAGAACCGAGCACGACAAGGAGGCAGTAGTTGAAGGTCTAATCAGCCTCCAAAAGTCACTGGCGAACGTGGCTGGCTTGACGTGGATCACACCGAGGGCGGGGGTCTCGGCAGAGCAGTTTGTAAACTCGGTACGTGTCATCTCAAAATTGTGGCCTAGAACTCTGACCTGCTGACATGGCAACAAAGATTCCTGCTATTCCAAGCCGCCGTGGTTCCAACCATTGGATAGGTACTGCCAAAATGGGAACTGATGATGGAAGATCAGGTGGGACCTCGGTGGTGGACTTGAACACCAAGGTGTATGGGACTGACAATATCTTTGTCGTCGACGCTTCCATTTTCCCCGGAATGATCACCGCCAACCCGTCCGCTGCGATTGTCATTGTCTCGGAGCATGCTGCCACCAAGATTCTTGCACTTCCTACCGCCTAGAAGACCTAAGCAGGTTTGTAAGTTTTCACCAGGGCGGCTGACAACAGTCATTATGGGCAAGAGGTAGGCTGCACCTATGTGGATCAAAGGGTAGTGGCCTCAACAAGAAAAACACACGCCGTGTGTCAAGCTATGGTATACACGAAAATCTGAAACTAAACATTTTGCTTTTTTCTGCGTCTGAAATGGCTGCTGGCTTAGATCCGTGACCATAAACACCATAGCGGGAGCCTGCAAAACGAAGATGTTGTAGTTTTGTTTGCGACGGTATCAGGGCCCTGATGTGGCACTTGACCACCACTTAAATAAGGTTATAAGCCATACTTTCTACGGCCTATATATTAACCAAAAGATGGAAAGAATAGTCATTATCGTCACTACTATAGTAAATGGCTTAATTGGAAGATCGCCAGTGTTCTTTTATCATTTAACTCCGCGTGCCTGGGTTCGAATCCCAGTTCACTAACACCACGATATCCCAATTACTTCCTACCGGGCCACCCTTCCACAGGTGACCCTGTGGGAAGACGACCTTTTGATGTTTTCCCAGGCCTGACCGGCCAATCACAGGCCAGTATTTTACTGGCCAGGTGCGGGCACCTGATGCCACACTTTTGAAGATGTTATAGTTTTGACAGGTTCCACATTAGGGCCCTGATGTGGCACTTGGATTCTGTACGCTCCCGCTTTGGCATGGTGCACCTTATGTGTAAGGTAGTAATCGATTCATGAGGCGGTTATGTACGTGACGGTAATCTTGATATATACAGTGAAGTTCCAAACATCTCTCTTCCCTCAAATCGAACGAGCCAGACTTTTCTTTTTGACAAGAATGTTCCATTGAGTTGCGGTTGACCTAGCGTTGTTATGGGGTCCGTGCATCAGGGGTAATCAGGGGCCTCCATCCAGTCCCAGTCCTTGCCGTTATCAGAGCCCTGATCAATACACGCCAACCAAGCCTGGTCTTGAAGGGCCAGAGATGTGAGATGCGTGCTCAGAAATTAGCACTGGAAGACGGGAGGGCCGGGGTTGCGGTAAGAGGTAGGAATGGGCCAGTTAATGTTGATCTGAATGCCGGGGTCGCTGGCGGAGTAGGCACCGGGGAAGGAAACCTTGTTGGGGGGCTCAGTGTTGCCACCGCCGGTAACTCCAATCTGGGCGCACGAGATGTAGAACTGGGCACCGCCGGGGCTCGAAGCGGAGTGCAAGGCGATGTGCTCGGCACGGAGCAAGTAGAAGCCGGAGCGGATGCAGCGCGGGATGGTGACGGGGAAAGAGCCCTTGTCTGTGAGACGGAGTTAGTGTCTAGAGCAACATAATTTTACGAGACAAAGCCCAACGTACTCAAACTGGGCCAGCCAAGCTGTTGGCCGAATGTGGGCTGCTCGTGGTAGATCTTGAACCAGACCGCACCGGATCCATCCCATCTGGTGACATCCTGTCCATCAGGCACGCGAGCCAAGTAGAATTGCATCGGCCTAAAGTATCACTCAGTCAGATACTTGCAGTCAGTTGAATCCAAGGGCAGGCAAACTCACCCAGGGTGGTAGGCGTTGGGGTTGACGTAGTAGGTCAACTGAGAGCCGGCGCTGACGTTGTAGGTCTGCGAAGCTCCAGCAACCGAGTTCTGGAAGCATCGGATCTGGTTAGAGTTTACACTGCCGACGAAACCGTTGTTCTGCCAGTCTGTTGGTAACACGATTAGCAAAACTGGACACGAAGCGGGTAGAGAATCGAGCACATACTGTCTGCGCGACGGACGTGCTGCCAATCAGCGCCATTGCCAACACGGGGCAGGGTGTAGTGGGCGGTGGCGCTGAGCGCGGTGGTGAGGACGAGGGCGAGGGAGGCCAACATTGTGAATGATGATGACAGCTGAATCGATATGGTGGTCGAAAGTGTGGCTGTCTCAGTGCATCTTGAAGACTTCGAACTGAGACGGTACAACTTTTATACACTGCTGCTATAGGCCGGGGTCATGCTGATATGGCTTGTCAACCCCAGATTGGGCTTGCTTCCGTGGTCCGGGGACAAGACCTAATCGGCTTGGCGGAGGCTTTTTCGTGCTCTCCATTCCCGGATTGTCTCCCGTGCTGGACCGTTGAAAGGCTTCGAGCAGCCGCGTACCGTCTTGTCCCGGCCGGTTAAATCGACGTTGCACCCCAACCGCGCCACTGACAAGGCAGTCCAGTATTGCATCAATCTACTTCAAGACGACGGCACTTGCCTGGGGCTCCACGACCTTCCTGCAACTGCAATCACGGGGCTTGAAAAGCGGTTGTGGGGTGCATGCATGGTGCAACCGAAGCGGAAGTCTCGCATCTAGAATCCGAATCCAACCTTGGGCCGCCCGGTGATGGGCTCTCGATCGTGTCTATTCCTGCCCAACGGTCTTCGAGCGCTTGCCATGACCGCAACGAACATGACATCATGGTGGATTGCTCTGTCGCTGGTAGAAACGGCCCTGGTATCCGGGATCGGGCGGTTCATAGCGAGTGCCAGCGATGAAGGGTGATCACGCCCCGAAGCGATGACTGTTTGGACCTTCGATGCTAGTGAGGCGTACTCGTCAACGCCGAACTGATGCGGAATCTTCAACTGCTTGAAGGACCACCCAAGGCTTTATAGACTGGATGTAAAACAGAGCACCAACATACACTACACTACCTCCCTGGTTTGTTTTTGTAGCGAGTACTTCCGATGGAGTTATAACCGGGGTTTTGGACTATTAGCAAATGCTGCTTTTAAGGCTTGAACTGGGACTTTTTCTCGCTTACTAGGGTCTTTCTGAATCCGTTATGACTTTTATATGGTGAGAGTTGGGATGATTGCTAGAGTACATCTGAAATATTCACAAATCATCAAGACTACTTCTAACTGGTACCTGCCACGATACGGGTTCAATTCATGTCTTAAGATGCCAACGCTGGCCGCTGCTTTGCTCAGCGTACAGTGCGTTGTAACTGATCACGATATGGGTCAAGGATTCCCAAGTGCCAGGGGCAGTTCGTTCCAGCTGGGACATGAATTACAATTCTGAAAATAACATGAAGATCATAACATGTAATACTACGCGGGTACTAAAACATCATACCATGCCTCGAAGCACAACATTTCATGCCTATTTTCAATTCTTTGACCAGGACGGGCGAGCTTCAATTGATGTGCTTGCAGCCAATATTCCTTACTCTGGCACACGAGATGGCCTGCTCTTTCATATCAAGAGCTGATAATACTTTGTTAGTAGTGGTCAGCTGAACAGAGTTTGCCTTTGGGTCTTTATCATTTGGTATTAGCGCGAAGAAGACACCAATCTTTTTGTACTCGAACCAGGCAGTGCTGTTTCTCATCACGACCTGCTGACTTGCATGTTCAATATATCACAGGCGTGAAACTCACCAGGAACTCGGTGATTTGCTGTTCAGCGATGGTTCATTTCCACCATGCCATTATTGACTTGGTTTGGTGTTAGCCTTCGGAGCTGAACGACTGAGCCGCACTCAACCCCTGTCCAGGAAAGGTACATGTAGGTAGGCAAACTTGCGAGACAGACATGAGGCAGGATATATATTACTAGAGTAAACAAAAGGATGCACCAGCTGGGTCTTATTCTTTCGTCTCGTATCCACCGCTCCTCTTTTTGCCGTGGCTGCAAACATGGCATGGACCACTTTTGTTGTGTTTTTGTCAACTCTCCCTGCCCTCTCGCTTGGGTTTGGTACATCGACCGGCACCTTCAACAACAACCGCGAACATGAAAGAATTACAAGGGCTGCCTTGGCTTGCCGAGGTGATGTAGTGTCTGGGGATTGCTTCTCGGACGACTCCATAGACCAGCTGGCAGGTGGTATTGGCAAGTTCGGAGCTGTTGGCAATCCGGATGACCCCTCAGCTTGGGGGACAAGCCTCGAGGGCCACGAAGCTCACTGCGATGGCGCCGACTTCTTCAACACGCCTGGCTACCCGCAAAGCCGTGCCGCAGCCAGTGCTGTCCTTCTGCAGTGCGTGAGTCACATCAAGGAGCGGCTCAATCAGGGCATCGCGGCTGCGGGTCTGATACTGGACGATAAGGGCTACATCAAACCGGACGAAGCCAAGATCCCGCTTGTGGGATGCGTCTACTTCAGGAGCAATCAAGCCAGCAATGCCAAATGCAGCGCCATCCTTGGCTTCGGCAGGGCATTGCACGGCATCCAAGACTTCTATTCTCACAGCAACTGGGCTGATGTCGCCAACGATTCGCTGCCAGTCTCTGTTCTCAACCCCCCAGGGTTGGGAAACTCGCGGCCGGCCGCCTTCTTCGACTCCCGCTTTTTTGGACCGCCAAGCTTCCCTCTGGATCTCACCACCGGCTGCTGGGAGCACGATGACGAGACACCTGGTGTTGGCGGATGTGTCAACCGCATCACACACAACTCGCTGAACAAGGACGGTGGTGACATTGACCCTGACTCGGGCGTGGCAACCAACCCAACACCTGAAAAGGGGCCCCGCGGAGCTGTCAACAACAATTTTGCGCGTGCCGTCGGTCTGGCCCTTGTGGACACACAGCGACAATGGCGCAACTTTCGAAACCGCCTTGTCGAAATCCACGGGGAAGAGAAAGGGGCTCGGATTGTCTGTGCTTTGACTCGCGATGACCCGGAGAAGGAATGCAACGGCCGCAAGGTTGCTATCGTGGTAGACAGCTCTGGATCAAACGACTGGACGGATCCCAACAACCTTCGCATCGCCGCCGCCAGGGCTATCAACGAAGAACTCATCAGCCAAGCAGAGGCCACCGATTCCAACACCAAGCCCGATCTGGTCACCGTTGTCGATTTTGATGAGCAGGCAAGAATAGTCTATCCCCTCGGGGACCCTGCGAGCGCTCACTTCACCGGCATTGACTCTTCCGGGGGCACCAACATCGCCGAGGGGATCCGTCTCGCTATCGATCAGATCACCGACGATGACCGCTACGACACCAGGGGCCGGTCTGGCATCATTGTTCTCACAGACGGGGACGATCCGTATTACGGAGACAGGTTGGCTCAGCTCGCCAGAGCGTACCTACTGGGCATCAAGGTTTCTTTTGGTTTCCTTTGGCCTGTCTCCATCCCCGTGACCAACCCCAAGATGAAGCGTGGTGTCGACAGACTTGGGCGTCGTCAGGCACAAACGTCAGAGATGCTGGCCGCCGTCCTCAAGACGGGCGGCTCCTATGCCACGATTGATTCGCCGGAAGCGCAACAGGCGTTTGTGGAGCTCTTGAAATCCAACGGATTCTCAGCGGCGGATGATGGCAGCAGTGTCACTCCTCTACAAAAGGGCCTCGGCATTGCCGGCCTCACCACCACCATCACCCCCACTGTCTATTACAGCTACAACTCCAAGGGCGGCGAGGACATCACTATTGACTTGCAGGCCCTCTCCTGCACCATCGATGCAGTTCTGCTTGATGTTGCAGCCGGCACCGTCGTCGGCAACACGTCTGTCTCGTCCACCAACGGTCAGATCAAGTACACCTCATCCACTGATCAACTGCTGGAGCTTTCCATTTCCAACCCGGAGTCAATCTCCGAGTGTGTTTTCGAGGTGCAGTTGGCCGGCGTGTACGTGGCTCCACCAACTTCGACCCTAATCTCGACGCAAGACCCATTCACATCTACAACTGTTGACCCAAGCACTTCGGAGACTACCATGTCCTCCTCCAGTATAATCACCTCCATACCGTGGGGCACCAACTCCTCAGCCACATACAGCCCTACATCGACACAGGGGCCCGTGATCGTGACCTCCATGTAAGCTCATCATACCTGGCTGGATCAGAAACACTTGCTAATCCCACTTCTCGTTATCAGCATTACTTCCTTCACAACGTACTGCCCCACCACAATCACGTACACGACAAATGGCACAACATCTTGCCAAACAACACTGGTTCCTACCATCACCACCGTCACGACGATCGTCACGCTCACATCATGTCCTGGCAGTTGTCCCGTTGGTAAAGGCACAACATCCTCTACCAGCAATAGCCCGAGCTCAACTGCGATTCCAACTCTCTCACTCGCAACTCACGATACTACCGAACTCCCCGCCACCTCCGGTCTCTTTGCCATTCAAACTATTTCCACTGTTGACGATCAGGAAAGCGAAGAAACAACTTTGGCTCAGCCTTCCAAGACAACACCAGGAGACAAAGGGCCCGCACACAGCGGAGAACAAGGACAGCCAGAGTCCACGACACCATCCAGGGGCGGTGATGCTGAAGCTACTGGGACAAATAGCACGACCAGTGGTGTTCTGAGGCCGCCGGTTCAAACTGCCTCGGGAGTCAAACGAGATCATGATCTGTTTGCCATCGCGTTAGCTTTCATGCTTGGCGTTTTCGCTCTCTAGAACATGACATGAAACGAACAGGGCGAAAATACTCTGGGAGAAACAGACACCGTGGCGAGAAATTGGTAGCAAAATCATTTGGGGGTTTCTTAATAGGCACCTATAGTAATGTGTAAAGTACTGATTACATACCCAAGGGTAGGGATGTTCCAATTGACCCATCTCCCCACGTGAAAGTTGTATGCTTTGTCCGTCTTGAAGATGCACGTTGACCGACGTGCTCTTGTCAAGCAACCACCAGTCGATATAGATCGATACATCCGCCTTTAGACTGGCAGACACCGGCAGTGCGAGCTCCCATGGGAAACTTGTGCAAAGCCCATGTTTCGCTCAGAGGAAAGGGCAGTGTAAATCAGCTGCCCCGCGGTAGCGCATCCGTACGTGCTCACAGGTCCTAGGTAGTCGATGCCGCTATTATCAACAACCAACAGCCCCCTGGGGGCGACCAGTCCGGAAGGAATAAAGGACTCCCGGTGAATGAGTATGTGGACGGGATGGTCGAGCAGCTTTGTGCGAGATAACACGAAGCCTGGAGAAGGAGCAGTAGCAAGACAAGGGTATTGGAAGGAGGAGCAGGTGACATCTTGGTGGCCTGTCGGTATTAATGCGGGAGTGGTACACAAATAACTGTCGATGGGTGGGTGGTCAGCTTCATTATATAGATACACTTAAGCGCCAAACCATGTAGGTAGGTAGTTATGTTTCTGCTACCTTCTCCTCTTGTTCTCCGATATACTGATGCTGGGCAATGCTTCCCCCCATCTGCCTGGCTAGTGCAGTCTCTACGGCACAGAAACATGAAGATGATATCAAGTAGGGCTCGGCGTCCGCTGCCTGGTCCTTGATTGCACATGAGCTGTGGCCTAATCGAAAGCACCGGATTTATTGATGCCAGATGGGGAATCTGGCTTTTGTCACGGCAAAGGTGGTTGATGCCAACGGTCTCGTGGTTCCAACAGCCGAGAACAACATTGTCCTTTCCTTGAAGGGCATAAGAGCCTAGGTAGATTGTAGCCACAGACAATGGGGACCCCTACAGCTTTGTCCCCTTCCCTTCAAAAGAACGCAAGGCATTCAGTGAACTGGCTCCTCCATCATTAGGGCTACAGAAGCACCACGAGGGGGAACTTGAACAGTGACTGTGAGGGCTGAAAGTCCGGGACTCCGTAGCGCAAAGGTGGAGGTGACAATTTCGTAAATATTGGGTGCAGGGCTTTCTAGACTACCTTTTGCTAATGAGTACTCTTGCTAATTAACAAGATTAGTCACCCAATGGATAAGGGTGCAGCACTTGGCCATAATACAACTCGGCATCCTTGCTGGCCAAAAACACAAAGCTGGGTGCAACCTCACTGGGCTGACCGGGTCGTCCCAGGGCATACTTTTCCCCAAAACCTTCCATATCCTCGGCTGGTCGTGATGCCGGCTGCAAGGGGGTGTGAACGGGTCCTGGGGCAATGCAGTTGACCCTGATTCCCTTGGGAATAAGCTGTTTGGCTAGTGAGCGCGTAAAAGAGACGATAGCGCCCTTTGTCGCGGCGTAATCGACCATGGCACCCGTTCCACGGAAGGCAACGGTCGATGTGGTATTGATGATTCTGTTTGTTGACATTAGTGCTATCTCCTTCAACTACCCCCCACATGGACAGCAAAAAGACTTACGATCCGCCCTTCTCCATATGCTTCACGGCATACTTTGTGATGGCAAACATCTGCAGAATATTGCTCCGGAATGTGCTCTCCACGTTTTCAAGGTCAATCTCGGTGATGTCCTGGCACATTATTTGCTTCGACGCATTGTTGACGAGCACATGAATCTTGCCGAACTTGTCAACGTGAGCCTGAACGGCCTTGCGACACGTCTCGGCGTCCATCAGATCCCCTGGAAATAGCAAGCACTCTTGTCCCTCGGCTTCCACGAGTCTTTTGGTCTTTTCAGCATCCTCTTGCTCCTCGGGAAGATAGACTATCGTGACGTCTGAGCCTTCGCGGGCAAACAGCACCGCTACCGAACGTCCTATTCCTGAACTGTTTGTGGTCTACGTTAGCTTCTGCCAGCATGGGCCCAACCAAGTAAACGATCAGAAGAGCTAAACATACTCTCCACCTGTAATGAAGGCTTTGCTCCCCTTGAGCTTCCCCGCGCCCTTGTACTCATACAATTGGTCTTTGCCCTCGAGTTTGGTGGATTCGCTTTCTGGCTTCATGTGCTTGTCGAGGCCCGGGAGGTTCTGGGTTTGGGCCTCCTTGACGGGCTGAAATTCACCATCCTTTGCTGACATGTTTGCGATTTTGGTGACAGATTTGCGTTATGAATACCTAAGGGGAGTTTCGAAGTAGAGTTCGGGATTCACTGTTGGGATGAACTGCTGGGAAATTACCACCTTTTGCGAGTGATAAGAAGTGGGGAGCAGGGTCATGTAGCTGTGACGTCAGTGGTATCAACGTCATCGACATCGCCCTCAGACATTATGACTGGTGCAACAAAAGCATTACGGAAAATCTAACCCGAGAGATGCATTATATTGGCCACAATGTAGACGCATAGCAGACGAGGTCGGTTTGCCTATTCCCTTGGACATGTTCTGGAGGCACTGCTGAAAAACAGAGAGGAGGTGTACCTGAGGTATGTAGACTTCCTTATAACAGAAACAGGTTTCACATCCCACAGCTTTCGGTCACCACTCAATTCAGCCATCAGATGTGGAAGAATATCAGATTCCAACACCTGTGATTTTGTTTTTTTCGCCCCCTTTTGGGCCTCCAGCACCATTGGGTACCAGAGCTACTCCTCTCGCCTTGTCGCTCTCAAGCTGTTCATACCCAACCCTATCTCGATAGCTCCAGCCTAGCACGACTCAAAGGTGACAATGACATTCCATTTGTCCGTGTAGAAAACCTGCCCAGCGACCATGGCGTATTTATCGTCCCTGTCGACACATTTGTCGAAGACATACTGTGCACCATCTGCAATGTCATTCCACGAGTCGAGCTCCTTCTCCGCCCCATTCTGCAAAGTCGTTAGATGAAGTCGCGTCGTACAAGTTGAGTACCTCTGAAACCTACATCATTGCACCAGTAAATTGCTGCTTTGTATCCACATGATACACGGCCGCAATTGCCGGGTCCTGGGCCGTTCTTGGGGGCAGCAGAAGTCACCTTTCTTAGGTAGTAGATCCCATCCAGTACCGCGTAATAGCCAACCCAAGACCACGGCTTGCCACAGAGATAGCCTTCGACATCGTACTGAGCGACCGTGGACACGGTGGCATTAGAGGGCTGCTGGTTCTGGAAAGTGGCATTCCAACCGGGATACTGGGCCTCCATCTGAGCCACGGCTTCTTGAATTGTTCCAAGAACCGAGATAGTGGCGCTGTTGGGGTCGCTGAGGTTGGTGGGGAGGTCCCACTGGACGTCAACAACAGTGTAATTGCCGAGAAGGCTGGGTGACGCGCTGGCGATCTGTTATGTGGCATCTCATTATTAGTACGAGACTCGGGACTGAGGGCTCCTCGCCTCGGTGACAGCTTACTCCAATGAATCCCAGCAAGCCGTAGAGGGCCAAGGCGATGTTGGGCAGCATTGTGATGTCTGGTGCTGTGGCTACAAGGGCTTCTTGATGCTGAGGTCGGTGGTTTGGTAGTTGTGGGTTGATGAAGAGACCATCGAACTCCAACTGCCCGAGGCAAAGGGCTACTTATACCAAGCCTCTGGACAGCTGGCTCTCTTGACCGGCACCGACTTCGCCTCGAGCTCTTCAACAAAACTGCTCTTGCGGCCGAAAGGAGCTCCATCTCCACAGCCCAAACCTTTGTAGCCAAGATCCACCTACCCTCCAAGTGCTCCCTCGCTTCGGATGGTTCCAGATACCCGCTGGTTTACTACGAAAGTTGCTCCCCTTCCACGGCATCTGCTCCCACGACCCCTTTCATCCACAGCGCAGAGATAACCTACCTTTTGTTCGTCCTGACCGCCAGTGTCTTTACGACATAACCACCCGACCTTGATCCCAGAGAGTCGTCTTGGTTGACTTCTTGCATCAGGTTCATAGAATAACACCCTGTAAACCGCCCGGGACATGCAACACGGGCACCCACGGTCCATCCCATATAATGGCTCGAAGAACGAATTTGATGGCAAGCACATTACTCAGGACATTGGTCAATTATAACATTGTCAATTACATGATTCGCCAATCCGCTACATAAATGTCGATGCCGGGGAATCTATGCTCATAGCCAAGAATGTTGGCCGTCATGGCTCGTGATATCCAGTCATTCATTGGTTTTGCCCTCGGAGTGACGCCCCAAATCAACCTCCAACAGGTCAGATCTGCCAAGTCCCCTCACGCCTTGTCCTCTATTGCTTCAGAGAGCCTTTTTTGAGCGCAGCACCAGTGACTACCCCCTCCACTTCCACATCGGTTGGCCCATTGTTTTTGCTAAGCACATATTCCTCCCTATCAATGTGCCTGAACAAAAAGTAGAACACTACACTCAGAACTCCACCCGTGATAGCGGGACCGCCAAAGTCCCAAACCAAATGAGGATCTTGAATAACACTGCTGCAGGCCAGACCGATGGCGTACGCAACGGCCGAGGTGAAGAGGTTCAGGGCGGAGACAAGTCCACGCATGTTGGGAGGCGCACGCGAGTAGGCGAGCCCGTAAGCGGGAACGTTGACAAACAGTTCTGAAATACCACCAATGGCGAAGGGAATGGCCATCCACCAGATGCTGATGGGCGCAACGCCAGTTCCGATGGTGCAGTCACTGCTCCCATACTCTCCGCACGGTGACTGCTTGTAGGCGTAGTGGGTGATGATGGTGTAGCCAGCTCCGCCGACACTCGACATCAGGAGGCCGGTGGTAATGCGAGCAATGGGGCCGTAGTGAATGCCCATCTTGCGGAGGAGCGGATACAGCCCGTAGTTGAGAATGGGAGCGAAGCAGATGATGCTCAAGGCGTTGAAGTTGGAGATGACGTCGTTGGGCACGCCATTGGTCTCCAGCATGGTCGACAAGAAGCTGGCGGCGGCGCCAATGCCATTGTCATTGATGTACTGGATGGGGAAAAAGCAAAAGATGCCTGTGGCCTGGAAGGTACGGCGTACGTCCTCGACAAACTCATCGTTCCAACGGGTTGGGTAGCTGTCAGCGACGCCGGCAGCTGCAATGTGGGACGGTTTGGCGAGGTCCCAGAAACCGTGCCGGCCGAACTTGGCAAAGCCGCCGCGACGGAAGCAGATGCTGAGGATTCTGAACACGTTGGGAAGATCGCTCCCGCCGGGAGGGTGGAGGATCAAACGCTTGTAGAGGAACCAGAGAAGAAATGGCAGTGGAAGGTAGAGGATGAGCGGGATGAGAAAGGCAAGCCACCACTGGTTTGATAATGTCAGCACGAACGGCATGGAAGCGCATTAGGCCAAGATAAAAGCACTTACACCAACATATTTCTCCGAATACGACGTGGCAACGCCCATAAACCCGCCAATGTTGATCATCAAGTAGAACCAGAGCACTGTTTCATCATCGGTCAGCATGGGATCGGTGGGTTGGTCAGGGAGGGGGCAGACTCACTAACGCGCTCCGTTGTCGACTCGGGATCCTGGATCACCCTCTCCCCACTGCTCAGCGTGATGACGGTGGGCACGGTGGTTGTTACCTGATCTAGAAGGAGTGGAGAAACATTGGGTTTGAACATGGCTATGCCTTGGAGTTAGCATCCGGCTCGACAGGGACCACCCAAGAACAACTCACCTGCACCCACGGCAAGGATGTACACAGACAAAAAGTAGGGAGCCTTTGAAGTCCCCGCCAAGAGCAAGTCTTTGCTGCCGGCGGCCACCATGAGGGCGTGGGCGACACCAAACACTCCGACACCCCAGCAGATCAGCCTGAAGCGGCCAAACTTGGCATCAGCCATCCACCCAAACACGACGGGCAAGGCGTAAGCCAACATGCTGAAGCTCTGCGTCACGGCATTGGCAGCAACGGTCCCCATGCCCAGAGCACCAGCCGTCTGCTGGTCGTTCTTGTCGCGGGGGGGAGCGCCCCAACCGTTGCCTCCTCGTGGCATAGGTCTGTTGACATAGTTGCTGATGAGAGGCTGAACGCCGTAGTAAGAGGCTCTTTCGCAGAACTCAACGACACATATCAGGTAGGCGATGACGGGGATGCTGCCAGGGACGCGGCGGAGTGTGGCCAGGTCTTCTTGAGTGGGCTTTCCGAGGTAGTTCTCCTCGGTGATGGTGCGAGGATCGACCGAGGGGAGCGAGGCAGATTCAACGTCGCTCGTCTCGCCCAACACGGAAACCACCTTTTCAGGCTTCTCGTTTGCTGCTGTAGAGAGTAGCTGGTTAATGGGTCGAATCGGTGAGAAACCAACAGATAGCATTACACATACCCATATTCTCCGTCGCCTGTCTCTGCTGCCAAAGGGAAAGAATAACGGTACGGTAGAGCAAAGCAGAGGTTGACGCGGCGGGGGGGGGGGGTTGTGGGAACGACCTGGGCGCTTGAGAGACGGGAGCAGGACCGTCACCCAGGGCTAAGGACGGGTAGCGTGCTTAGGGCGACCCGACTCGGGGAAGAAGCAGCAAAGAGGAGGGCCTGCGGGAGTGCCTTGGTTCCCGGCGGTCGACGCGACGGGAGTTCGGATGAAACGTGAAGCTCGGTGGGTGGTCGGTGGGCAGAGCGGCGTGAGACTGGCAAAAAGAGCAGCTGGCCCCGGATTTATGCTCGTCTGAATTTGTGCGAAGGTGGGAGCATGCAAGGGCAAGAGCGGCGAAAAGCATCGCTTCCTTGCTCATCCATGGCTTCCTTATCTCTGTGCAAGGAATCATGTTACTACTGCCTGCCATGATGGGAACTCTGACCGAGCAAGCAGGTGGAGTCCATCGACAGAATCGCCGGACGGCAGGGCACTGGGCCACTTTTCTTTTTTTCCACTCGCTCCCTTCCCCAGATCTGTGAGACGGTGGTGCTGCCCGGCATGCCTTTCGCCGGTGTGGACGGGGCCTCGGAGAGAAACACTCGGAGAGAAACAAAACATGCATACGCGGAGAACCTGGGGAACAGCACCTTGACTGCACGTGGACGTGTAAAGCCGGAGACCCCGATGATGTACCTAGTTGTGCGGTCTCGTTCCAAGAAGGTAGCCGTACGGGCATCACCGGCAGTTCTCCCTGTTCTTCCATTGTTTCCCTCGGCCGATACTCCACTTTCGACAGCTGAAAAGAGTCTTGAGAAAGATCCTTGCCACTCCGAGCCTTCCGAGATGCTCCGTCTGAATTCACTGCTGGGCCTCCATGGTCCAGAATCTGCTGTTTTCCATGCGGCAACGTTTGTTTGCCTCCCGTCCGGCTGCATCGCCAGCATCTTCGGAAAGCTCATGAGATGTCGTTGCAAGTACGGAGTAGCCGCCAAGCCCCATGTTCGTCTGGCTGCCAAGTCCAAAGCTTGTTTGTCTGCCAAGTCGGCATGCTCTTGGGCAATTGAAGCCAAGTTCTCAAGCGGCTTGGCGATGTTGCCAGTAGGTAGTGCCCTGGTAGGGTAGAGTACCTTAGATAAGACACAACATGAGATAAGGTAGGCGGCGTCTATAGGTACCTAGTGATACAAAGTGTGCAAAGCCAGTTCAATCCGATCCCTCGTAAATGTTCAATAATGGAATCGGCTTTTTCTTGTAGCCCTCCCAGGTGGGAAGAGAGCGCTTATACCGGTTCCCAACCGTGGTCTTTTGCAAATCCTCGATGGCCGACCCATACTTGACCAGCTCGGCCTCGGCCCACGCTGTCTGCAGGATGGCCAAACCAAACGGCATTCCCGTGGCCGAATGGATGCCGGCAGGCAGAGTGATGATCGGATATCCAGCTTGCGCAGAAATCTGATAGCTCTGGCCAACAGCCGGCGGCACCAGCAAACCATTGAGCTTCTTGCCTTTGTAGGTCAGAGCATCATCAATTCCTTTGCGGGTCTTTGTCTGCGTAAATGCGAGAGCCTGCCAGTATGTCTCATCTTGAACTCCCTTGGTTGCCAGAGAGGCCAGGAAGCCATCCTGGCCAGAGTAGAAGGCGGGATTGCCCAATGGCCAGGGGTTGCCCCCTTCAGTGCCGTCATTGTCGTAGTTGTATTGCCTGGGGACGGGAGATAGTTCAGTCTCCAGCCTCTACTGGCAACAGAAAAACAAAGACTTACACGATATCCTCGAGCGACCTGATGTCAGTGTTGTCCAATTCGGAGAGATATGTCTTGATGTTGTTGTAGAAGTCGACCGCCACAACCGTGTACTCGCTTTCGTTGGGATAACCCCTTCTCGTGCCCCAGTCCCAGTCCCACCAATCCGGACTGACGATGGTCTCGTAGTCGGTGATCTCGGTCCCGTTGACAATGGCGGCTCCCGCTTCCTTGATCAGATCAAGCAGCGCAGTCAACTGTCTCAACTGCTCGGGGTCCGCATGCCGCCAAAAGCTCTTCCACGGCAGCCCAAATGTGGCACCCCTCAAGGCCCGCTTGTTTGTCAGAAACTGCGCATAACCACCCCTAGGAGTCTGTTGCGCAAGCGTGTAGTTGTCTCTCTGGTCCTTCCCGTAGATGGCGTCAAGCGTGTAGACGGCATCTCGCACGGAGCGACCAAACGTGCCCACGGTATCTTGATGCTCCGTTTCAGGAACCACCCCAGCCCTCGAAGTCAGGCCTACCGTGGGCTTGAGGCCGACAACAGAATTCCTCATGGCGGGGTTGATAACAGAGCCGTCGGTTTCGGTTCCCAGGGACACTGCCACGGCATTGGCTGCGACCCCGATCGCGCTCCCGCTGCTGCTTCCGCCGGGGTTGACGGTGAAGTTGTAGGGAGACCGGGCCTGTCCGCCCCGCGCACTGTAGCCTTCGCTGTAGTTGTTAGACCTCATGTCGGCCCACTCGCTGAGCGTCGCCTTGCCCAGCAACACGGCGCCCGCCTCCCTCAGCTTCTTGACCACAAACGCGTCTCTTGGCACTCGGGAGCCCAGAAGCGCCCAGGAGCCGGCCGTGGTCTCCATCTTGTCCTTGGTCCCAATGTTCTCCTTGACGGTAAACGGAATCCCGTGCATTGGGCCACGGACCTTTCCGGCCCTTCGCTCCCTGTCGAGATGGGCTGCGATGTCCAGAGCATCGGGGTTGAACTCGAGTAAAGAACTATGACAGTTGTCAACATGACGGTTGCTAACCGAGGCCACATGAAGTGATACCTAGGTCAGGTACCTACTCACTTGATGTAATCGTCAGTCTGCAGTACTCTTTGCGCATAACACTCGACGAGCTGCACGGCCGTCACGGTTCCGTTGCGCATCGCCTTTTGCATGTCATCAATGCTTGCTTCCTCAAGCCTGAATCCGCGCCCGCAGAGGGGCATCTTGAAGAAATCGGCTGCTGTTCCGGCCGGTGCCGTCGCGACGTTGGTCGTCGCTGCTGCCAAGCCTACCAGGCCGGCGAGGTAGCTGAGGCTGCAACCACCCATCTTGAGCTGCCGCAGTGATGGTTTTGTGACAATCCGAGTCTCGCGAGAAGACAAAACTAAAAGAAAGAGAAAGAAGCGAGGAGGAGGAGGAGGGCTCGCATTTTATCTCGAGCCTCTGTTCCACTTTGTTGATTTGCACACTAATCACCAACAACCCCCCCCCCACAGCACAAGGCCCATGGCGGGCATCTTGGCTCCATTGGTTGAGCCTTGTTCTCGTGTAGTCCCCTGCCGCAGCTGGGCTCATGTTACACAAGTGATGCAGCTTCTCGATAGCTTCATCTCCTCACCCACTGTTGGTGGACCGTCTCATATGCATAATTCACGCACAACAGGGGACGTGCAAAAGCAGTAATCTTGGTCAAATGAACGGTCTCCTTCGCCTCAAGTTACAATAATAAACATTCCGCTGCGCAATGATGCAACACATGAATACCTAAAAACCTTATCGTACCATCCATACCCATCCGTCCCCCAGACCCAGCCCAAGCCAAACCCTGCAAAATAGACCCCAATATTCCCATGAGGTATGAAAAGAAAAAGACACCGTGCTGAGCTGGTCCAGGTCAAAAAGGTAGGTAAGAAATGCGCTACATGACGAGAAAGAACAGGCAATAGGAAAGCGAATACCCCATTTCCGAGTCACACCACACCCATCCCTTCCGCGACGCACCGCAGGGGAGTGCTCAGTACGGCGCGTTGTTGTAGTGACCTTGGATATGGCTGGGCACAGGGCCGGCAGAAGCGCCGTGTTTCATGACGTCCATAATCTGCGTAGCAGTCTTGACCATGGAGGCGAGCGTGTTCAACTGAGGGCTCTGGGGGTTGACCGCCACGAGCTCCGAGTGCAGCGACTGGAACTTGTTCCGCATGAGCGACATGATCCGAGGTGTCACCTCGCGGGTTTGATCATCCTGCAAAATCCAATTAGCCATGGCTCCGTGGCCCAAAGTCGAATCAAGAATACATACCATGGTACCGAGCTTGGCCTCGAAAGCAGCCAGCAGAAACTCGAGCAGGTCAATCTTTTGTGTCAGCTTGCCGGTGTTGCTGTGGAACTCGTTGACCAGATTGGCGCCAATCGAGAGCAACAAAAGAGGGGCCAGAGTCCGCAAAATCGCCGGAGACTGCCGAGAGATGATGTGCTGGAAGACCGCCTCGGCCTTGTCACCGCTGTGAAGCCACTTGAGCATCGCAGCATCAACGTTGTCGTTTTGCAATAGGTTGTGGATGGTGTCCAGAAGCTTGCTGAGCTCGGCCGCCTCACGCTCCTCGTCACGGCCCGAGGGGGAGTACAGCTGCTGGCTCGAACTGTTGAACTGGTGCTGGAGCGCCTGCTGGTGGGGCTGCTGCTGACGCTGGACTACAGGCTGGGGTGCCTGCTGGTGCGAGCGGGTGTGCGCCACAGGGACCTGGTGTTGATGCTGCGAATGCTGGAAGTGCTGGGAGCCATAGTCTGAAGAGGTTTGGCTGAAAAAATCCGAGTTGTCACGGTGACCGCGACTGACCACCTCCTGCTTGATCGGGGTGCTTTGGTGGCTAGACTGATGAACCTGCTCTCTCAAAGTCCCAAAATCCTTCGAGACCTGAGACTGAACTGCCGCCAGAGAGGCAACGGCGGTGGAGAGCTCCTTGGTCTGGGCAATCAGCCGATCGAGCTTGACGTCTTCGTCACGGCGGCGCTTCTCAAGCCTATCGAACGCCTCGTGAATCCGGCCATGAACATCCTCAACAATCCGCTGGTGAAGGTTCTGCGCAGTGTTCTTAGCCAACTGCGGGGCAAGGGTGTTGAAGGCTTTGGTGATTTGCAGCTCGACTTGCTGGTCGATCCGGGCATTGACATTGTACGAGACCTTGTCCGAGATGGTCTTGATCATGTCGGTCTGCTGTAGGGCCTGGCTGACCGAGATGGGCAAGGCTCTCTTCAGCTCCTGCTGGACGGCGTTGAGCTGGGAGCTGGCCTGGATGCTCAGCTGGTCGGCAACGGAGCGGTCGACAGAGCTGCAAATGGAGGGAATGACGCTCTTGTCGATCTGCTCAATGATCAAGGCACGGAGCACAGACTCGGTATTCTCATTGAGAACATCCGACACCATCTGCAGCAGATGAGACTGGCTGTTGGCAAACTCGGCGTCGCGCCTCTTTTGAATTTCCTGCATCTGCTTCAGGATGTCGCTGAAGACGGTGTCGAAGCGACTAGAGATGTTGGCAACGATGCGGGATTCCATCTTATTAACGACGGACTCGAGGTGCTCGGAGGAAATGGCGGCCGAGATGGAAGATGGCTCCGCGGGAGGGTTTGCAGAGGGCAGGGAAAGTTGTTCGGCGTTGTTGGCACGAGAAGCCTTGCCGAGTTTGTTTTGCACAGAAGGTCGGTTGACTTCAGTCGCGCCGTTGGGAGCAGCGTAGTCGCGATCTGTGGCGCCTGCAGCAGCCGCGGCAGCAGCGGCTTGGGCCTGCGCCTGCTGGGCTGCCTTCTTCTTCCGTCCCTTCTTTTCGTTTCTTTCAGGCTGGGGCGCTGGCGTGTCGTTCTCCTCCTTGCGCTCGAACTTGGGCGGCGTGGACACCCCGGCTCCCTTCTTCTCCTCGCCTTGCGAGGACGGCGTCTTCTGGAGCAGCTCCTTGGGATTGCGAGTAGCAATGCGGATCTGGGGAGCGGTGCTGCCGTCGTTCAAGCCGTTGCTGCTCTGAGTCGACGTTTCTGCGGGCTGAAGAGGAGGGGGCGTGATAAGCTTGGAGATGGTGACCAGGCCCGTCTCCACGGCGTCGGCAGACAGGATAACCTTATTGTCCTTGGTCCATCCGAGTTCCGCCTGCTTGACAAACAAGCACGTCACACCCTTGGAGTGCATGGCGTAGAGCTCAAACAACGTCGGCTCATCACCGTCCGCTGTGGCGGCAGGGTTCTCCAGCATGGTCAGGCTGCGAAGCACGCCCTTGTTGGCAAAAGAATACTCCCGAATACCGCTAATGACGGCAGTAGACTCTGGCTGAGGGATGGACGAGTCCTGGGCGACAAGACGCTGAATGTAGTCCACTTGCGACAGATTTTTGAGCGTGTACTTAGGCGCTGAAAGGTGAAGAAAGTAGATGGAGTTGCGCGTTGGGTGGCCGACCACAATCATGCTGGACGGGGCATGGTACATGACGCTGCAGACAGCGTCCGACTCCTTGTTGTGCGGGAAGTTGAACTCTTGCACCGGCTTGCCGAGGGCAAGGTCCCAGAGTTGGAGCGTGTGGTTCTGCTTCATGCCCACGATCATGTAGCGCAGGGCAACACGCTTCTGGTACGGTCGGTACTTATCCAACAGCAACACAGATGTGGGCCAGGCCTTTTCGCCCTCCGGGGTGGTCGTCAGGGTCAGGAGCGGCTCCTTGATCTCCAGTGAGGTTTGCGCCGGCATGGGATTGACACGGTCCGAGCCTTCCTTGGCAGCAGTGAGGTCCCGAACATCCCAGAACTTGACCCGCCCGCTCTTATCTAGCGAGACAACTACAGTGTCATCCTGACTGAAGGTAAAGTCCTTGCCGGCCTTGCCTGTGTTGATTTTGAGCGAGCACTGCTTCAAAAGCTTCTCGGTATCGACAACACGGTCGTGGGCATTCTTGAACAGGTTGTTCTCGAAGACGAACGAGGGCCAAATGATATTGATCGACTTTCCACGGCCGACAGCGAAGAAGTCGGGATGCATGGACGACGTGCGGGCGCGGGTCTTGAGGACCCCTCCCGGTATGTCGCCGCCCTCCTGTGACGAGATGGGAGGCAGAGCAAAGCCGTATTGTTCGGGGTGAGCATCTTCCAGATGGTCGCGCTCTCCCTTCTTGAGCTGGACCCAGTAAACAGTCCCGCTCACGCCTGTGCCAATGATGGCTTCCTTGGGATGCTCAGTCGAGGGCGAGGTGGAAATGGCAACGTTGAAGATGCGATCCTTGGTATCGGTGAAAAGCTTGGCATCTTTCCCGTCTTCTTGCCGGATCACGCGCAGGCCGCCGGCTTTGGACATGCCATAGGCCATGTAGGTCTCGGAGGCGCAAACCAGGTTGCGATCAATCTGATCAAAGTCCTTCTTAAGTCGAGCAATGTCAAGGATGGCCTCCTCGCGGAACACTGGACGGGGCTCATTCGTCTCCTGCAGACTGATGGTGATCCAGGGTTTCATGGGAAAGTTGTACACCTTGACCGGAGCTGCAGTCTCCTCGATCACGACGATCTCATCGGCCTCGGCGCTCTCCCAGCTGTCGGCCACGGGCTGGTGCGCAGCATGGGACCCATCATTCAAATCTCTGACAAGGTCGCTTGTCAAGGTGGACTCGATAGCTCCTTGGTTATCGCCCGTGACAAACTCCTGCTCCTGAGACTGGGCTGCGTGCTGGGCTGACTGAGCAAACTCGTCCTCGGTTGTGGCTTCCAGCATTTGTTCCAAGTCCTGGGCGATTCCAGCCTGGGCTTGTTCCTGCTGAGCACGAGCAACAGCCTCACGAGCTTCGCGGTCAACCTGCTCAGCCAGGCCGTTGACAGCATCAGAGACGCTTTCCTTGACCTCGGCTGGTCGGGCGGCAGAAGTGCTGTTGGAGACGGGGGAGATGTCTACATGGTCCGACCTCTCGGCAGCACTGGTGTGAGAGAGAGGCGAGGGGGCGTATTCCAGCTGGCGCCTGGCACTCTCGGGGCTGTTGGCCAAACCGCGATCGCTGAAGGATCTTTGCTGATGACGGGAAAGACCAGAGAGCCCCTGGTCGGGCTTCTTCAGAATCTGAATGGTTCCGGGAACGGGTGCCGCAGCGGAGGGGGGAGCAGGGGCCGAGCTGGGGGCTAGGTGGCTAGTCCCAGCGGCACTCGAGGCCCCCGGAGTGGTGGAAGACTTGGGAGTGCGATGTACCGGGGAGGAGCTAGAAAGATCGTCAAAAGGATTGGAGTAGTTCCCGCCAACACCAGATTGATGACCCGTCTGGTGCGACTGGTGCGACTGGTGCGACTGGTGTGATTGATGGGAGTGGTGGGACTGGTGAGAATGAAGAGAGTGCGGAGAGTCGACGTTCTTGTGATCATACTCAAACTCGGATCGCGAAGCCAGTGTGCCAACCAGTGTCGGCTCGGCTGACCGACCCTCGTGGGAGCTCTCATCCTCGGCGGGGGGAGGGGTCAAAAGGCTTGGTTCCTGATTGTCGGCATCATGCTGGCTGGGCTTGGGCCGGTTCAATAGGTTGAGAAGATACTGCTGCGTGCCCGCAGCAGGCGGGGCTGACTGATTCCACGTTGAAGACGATGAGGCGGCTTCGGGCTTTGTGGATTCGGCCTCGAGTCGGCCCTTCATCAAGGCAGCAAGCAGGCCAGTCGGATCGGCAGCAGCCGGGGCCGGGGCATGGATGACCTGAGGCGCCACGGGTGCAGGGGCATAGTTGATGGGAGGCTCCCGGGCAGCAGTCGGCTGGTGCATATTCTGCGGACCCCCTTGGCCTCCGCTGCTGTTAAACTTGAGGAGGTTCAACAAATGTGCTGTCCGCTCATCCCCACCCCCACCAGCACCACCACCGGCACCACCAATATGGCGGCCTGCTCCAATGGGATTCATGAGACCGGGAGGAAACTGAGAACCGCCAAAGCCGACAGGCGGCGTGGGAGCTTCAGGCAGGAAGGCAGGCGAATCAATGGGAGCGTGGCCTCCCGTCAAGTTGGGAGAGTCGTTGTTGGAATGGTGACCGTAGAATGACTGACCAGCAGCGCCCTGACTGTAGGCACCAAACTGGGAGAACTGCTCGGGTCCAGGACCAGATGAGGGACCGGGACTAGGAGAGGACTGCCGTCGGAGCTGGGCGAGGAGCGACTCGAGGTTGTTTGATGCATCGGTATCAGGCGCACCGTTGCCGCCGCCAGGCAACCCGTAGTTGGACATGGCGAGAAGTCGCGGCGGTGGGGACCTGGTGTCGAAGCCGACAGGAGACGGAGAAGCGTTCGAAGCGTTACGTCAGGATGCGGAAGCGTGGCGTCGCTCAGATAGCTGAGGTGGGCTACTGGCTCGTCAACAACTGATTTCGCGGTCGATGACGGGATGAGGTATGAGGTGACGGCCACCTGACGACGGCAGATGCCCTGGTGAACAGAACACACAAACGCCAAAGTAGGATGGATGGAGGGATGGATGTATGGATTTGAAGAACGGACGAAAGTGTCCAAGCGCCCGAGGTCCAACAGGTTGCGACGGGGCAGCACTCAGTACTCGGCACTCAGCACTCAGCATTCAGCACTCGGCACTGAGTCGGTCGCAGAGGGGAAGGGGAGAGGAGGGCGGGGGGGAAAGAGGAGACAGCAGCGGGTGCTGCAGAATTGGTGCGAAAGAGGTGTTTCTCGACGGGATTGGGGAGACGTCGTTGCCCAAAAAGATGTGTCGAAAAATATTGCTGGGCCAGTCGCAGAGGTTGGGGAGCGGTTGTGGCCCGTGCTGTATCTACACGTGTCTCACGCGGGGCAGCTTGGGGAGGTGGTGTCACCAGGACCCGTCCAATGAGCAGGCCGATGGAGAAAAAGCAGGGCGTCCTGATCTCAACGCACCTAGAATAGGTGTCTTTTCCAAACATGAATGAATCTAGGGGCTTACCTTATGTACCTATGTACACTGCAGTATCTACGGCACACGGACACCTACTAGGTAGGTAGGTTTGTAGTGTAGGTAAGGTTGTAAGGTATTATTCGTAAGTTTATCGCTTCCTGAATGAAAGCTCTTGGAGCCTTGCAGAATGCAGGAGGAGGGGTGCCAAGCCACGCATCTCCGATTGGCTGCCCGGGTGGGGCGGGGTGAATTATCTAAGCAAGCCTTGCCAAGCCCGCATCCGCACGACGCGGAAGGCAAAGACAGTGGAGTGCCGCTCCAGATTGCGTCGTCGCCGGATCCGAAAGAACTTCAATTCTTGTTCACCATACCGTATCATTGATCGCCATAGTTCCGCTTGGTGAGGGAGTCAGCCGAATTGCCCAACGAGAACATTTCTCACCGTCATATTCGCTCCTCCGCCCGTCTCCATCTCCAGTCCGCCAAACTCTGCCGAAGCAAGCGGCTTTCCGTGTCCTGCCTTTCAGACGCCAGCTGCGGTTCCCGTCGCCGTCTCTACCGGTGGCCGCCTTCGACAATTCCTCATCATGTTTTGTTTGCGCAGGTAAGGGGGTCATTTTTTGGTGAGATCCTGCCTTCAGGACGCAGAATGGCACGCTAACCTTCCCTTGACCACCAGTTGGCTGCCCCTCCTGTTTATACCAACCAGCGCATCGCCCGTCTTTATCTTTCTCTTCTTCGTCTGCACCTACTTTCTCAACCGCCCATGCGTCTACTGCTCGTTTCTGCTCCTCATACTCTTCCTGACGTCTTGCAACTGGTCCGACCATTGCTTCTTTGACTTTGGCAGTAACTGGTTCCAGCCAAGGCTCGCCGCAAGCTACATCTACCTTCCTGCCATCCCGGGCTGGAACGCGACGACGGATGCCACCGTGAGCCCCGGTGCGACGACGGACGTGGTCGCCGATGTGCTGAACACGACGGCCGGTGCTCTTGCCACAGCGGCAGCGGACAAGATTGCCCAGACGAGGGTGGAATGGACAGGACTGGGACTGGAGTGGCTGAGGAGTTTGCTGGGGAAGAGAGAGTGGGAGATTGATTGCTTGGATCTCCAAATACGGCTGTGAGACGCTGGGAGAGACTTGTAACGTTGTAATTTAGAGGGCATATGATGTACATTGATTGGGTTCCGTATCAAGGCACGGTATTGGGGCATATATGTGATGATGCATGGGCATGGCGTTCTGTGGGACAAATATAGATTTTAATGGCACTGATCCGTCGAGCGTGAAGAAGAGAGGTCATCCTCAGCTTTGGGGCGACCGTATTTCACATTATTTCAGCGCCGTATGCCACCAGGTACTCCATACTGGCCATGCACTGTCCCGCGGTGCAATTCGGTTCATGTTCCGACAGAGAGATCGGAGACTTGTAGTGTATGTGTAGTGTGTGGAAGATCAGATGCCGGATCTGAGTTTCCGGACCGATACGGCTTTCTCCAGGGACCCGGGGAGCCGGACTCAACCTCCCACTGCACCTCCTCGCAAGCCCCTGGTACCACCGCAGTATTGTACACTTGGTGTGTATGGTATAGTTCATGGATGTAGTATACGCACAAGACACCGCAAGCGCAGCAGACTCAGTATGGAATGTTTGTCAAGGTTACGTATGCAGTTTGAAATTCGGCTCCCGGGAGGTGTGGAACCCTGAAACCGATGAAGAAGGCCTGGTCACAAAAACGGCGGGGCTAACCGATGAGCTGGATTTCTACACTGACGGCGCACGCGGCGGCATGATGTGCCCGGGACGGACTGGGCACATTGCAGGAATGCAGGCGGCATCAGACGGTCTTCTCGGGTCTAGAACCCGCGCTTGCATCTCAGATCAAGGTCACAGATGGCAGATATTGGCAGCCAAGCGGCGTCTGGTGGGCCTGCCCTGCTGCAGAAGCAGCAAAAAGGGTCCCGACCAAGAGGAAACATGGCGCCATTTGTGCATTCACTACCCCTCCATCACCATCACCCTGTCCCGTCATCAACGCCTCCCTCCTTGCCATCCTTGCCCATGGCCAACTTTCTTTTGGCCATTGTCTTTGTGGCTCGCCGTATCCGTCCCTGGTTTCCATATCTCAAGACAGCTAGCTGTTCAGTTCAGCACGCAAATCGAAATAGGTAGGGAGCGTGAGGAAGTGAGTAGTGTAATAGTGTAGTGTATAGGGTGAATGAAAGAAAAAGGCCCCACAACCCGAGGATGGATCTGGATGTCCCTATGACGTTGTGTCTGGGGCTTTCCCAACGGGGTTCGCGATTCATGTACCGTGCAACGTGGAAGTCCACAACCCAGTTCCCAGTTTCATCCCAAACCGTCGTCAAACCCCCCATGAATTTCATGATGGCCGTAGAGAAAAGAAAAAAAATCAGTCACCTAACCACCGAGCCACCTTCCTGTACACTACCAACCTATGTATGCTGATGGGACCACGTCTCCCGAGTTCTTTGATCCCGGCCTGTCACGGCGATGCATTGTGTGTTGTAATATAGTACTGTACATACATGGATATTCGACATTGTTGACGAGTTCCAAACGGAACCCCAAGTCCCGGTACAACGTCTGGACCCACCAGTGCCGGGCTATGACGACAGCGCTGAAAGTGACGCAAAGAAGACTCCACACCGTTCCTAGCCTGCCACCCCGCCGCGCCAGGAACTCCCAGTGCCTCGCTCACGGCTCCCGTCATGGACACTTCAGCCAACAAGGGAAGTTTGAACATCAACACGAACCGCCACAGTCGGAGTCGCCCAACTCACTTTTTTGTTTTTGCGCGCGATAGTGTACATCCATCCACAAGACACCGCGCCTACGTTCCCCTGAGTTCTAGAAGCCCGCTCCAACACCTACCATCCATTTTTTTTTTTTTTTGAGGCGTCGAGCCACCTCACCTAGCAACGCACCGCTCATCGATACGGACGTTCCCTCGTCATACTACACAGACCTATCCGTACGGCACATCGGTACATTCAGCCCCACGGCTCAGGTCGCTGTTCTAGGCTTTCTCTACGTCAGGGAGCGCCAGTTTGCCAATTCGGGACCGCTGATCAGTCGTCCTAACGTTGAAAAGGGCACATCCCTGCCCATCTTGACATCAAGCGTGTATTCGTCCGCATTTCAGACACCACAACCATTTCACCGCATTTCTCTCACCCCCCCGTGTGCCCCATTTAGTCAACACTAAGGTAGGACCCCTTTTCCATATGCTCCCCGCCCCCTCCCACCCCTTCACCTTGCCCAGCCCGGAACAGAAATCCGTCGAACCAATTCTCTCTTTTTTTCCCTCTCTCCCCATCCTTCTTCTTTCTGCTGCACTGTTCCACTAATCTCAATCGGCCCAGGATTGACGGATTGACAGTCTAGAAACCATCCCGACTCGGCAGAACCCCACACTCGCGACCACCAAACAACCACCACTTCTTTTTAACTACATCCTGGACAAAACTACTTCAGTCCGTTTCACGTACCTGGATCCAGGAACAATACATACCTAGGTTTCATCAGCAACAACCCCACCTCCATCAGGTGCTCGTCGTGCGTCCCTCACCAACATCGTGAGCTCAACCTGCCCCTACCCAGCAGCCTCAGTTAGTGCAGGTTGTGGGGGATAACGGCCTAGGCCAGGCCAGACCAGACCTTGGGACGTACTGCGGTTTAAAAATTCGGATCAATCAACTAGTACTGAACATGGCTGCCGTGTTATGAAGGTTCAAGGCTGAGCAATTTTTGGCACATCTAGCGGGAATACGTCACTAGCAATTCTCTGGAGGACCAACACATCATCACCATCAACAAGAGCATTGCCCGACATTTTTACACAATGCCTCCAGAAACGAGAGCCAACGAGCGAACCTCGTGCTACACGATGAAGACAGCCAGTTTGACGACGTCACAAGCACCAGGTCACTCGCGCACCAATTCTCAGTCCTTCTTCTCCAACAAGGCCACAGGCACCCCATTATCTTCACCGCGGCCCCCGCATTCTGTCGGCCAGCCGTATGCCCCGAAAGTGTCACCCGGCGCAGGTCGAGGGGGAGCTGTAGATGCTCGTACTCCCAGCCCAAACTACTTTGGCCTTGCTGTGGAGTCCAGTGCCGACCTACGAGAATCGGCGCTTCTGCCTCACGAGAACTGGAGCACCCCAACGTCCTCGGTCAAGTCTTTTGCCGCTGCCATACCAAAACATTTACCCCTGGACGCGAACCCAGAATTTGAGGCTTTCCGACGGCAGATCGACGCGAACAGGGGGCGCTCAGGGTTTAGCCTTTCCACCACCCACTTCAATGTCACAAGCGCAGGCCAGTTCGCCCCCGCAGTCTCAACACCGTCTGCCCAGCAACGACCTCGCCCACCGCGGTCACAAACTCACGGCAGCGATTTGCCTGAAAATCCCCTGACGCGACCTTCGCTTCCAACAGAATCCGGCAGCTGGGGACCGGGAGATTATCCTTTCCAACCAGCGGTGGAAAACGGCAACGATAGAGATGCGCCTCACATTTCTGGGTCCAAGGGTTTCAAGAACCCTGCCTTTTTCTTGGGTCTTCCAAAGCCACCGAGGCAGGAGTGGGAGAAGCTCAGCTCGACCATTTCCCAGGTAGCTGGTCGACTCGGCCGCAAAACCGAGACACCCTCGCCGACCATCAGCCAACGAAGGCCTGGCAACGAGTCGCCAACGGAGGGATGTGATGTACCTGACATGATACCGCCAGCGGCGCTCAAAGACCTGTTGGACGAAAGCAAGGGTGAAAATGTCCTTCTTCTGGATATTAGAGTCTCTCCCCAATTTGCCCAGGCACGGATTCAGGGCGCGTTGAACCTGTGTATCCCCACGACACTGTTGAAAAGGGCTACTTTCAACCTGGAGAAGCTTCAACAGACTTTCCAGGCCGACCGTGACCAGGACAAGTTTGCCAAGTGGCAGACGTCGAGTCATCTGGTGGTGTACGATGCCGCATCGTCCGATAAGCGTGACGCAACATCGGCCCTCAACATGATCAAAAAGTTCACAAACGAGGGATACTCGGGAACGACGAGCATTCTACGTGGCGGGTTCAACGCCTTTGTCCTGGCATATCCCAACCTAGTCGACCGCTCTTCCAACATGGCATCACCGATGCTGTCGCTAGCAGGTGGAGGGTCTGTCACAAATGGCGGGCGGTCAAACGTCCCACCCGTCATTGGCGGCGTCATGCTGCCGACCACAACCGACAAGATAGACCCGTTCTTCAGCAACATCCGCCAAAACCAAGACCTGGTGGACGGCGTTGGCCAGATGGACGTTGGCGTTCCGGCAGGGCTCGATAAGGATAGGCTACCACGATGGCTTCGGGAGGCGATTGAAATCAGCGACCATGGCAAAAAGGTATCGGACAAGTTTTTGCGAATCGAACTTACGGAGCAGTCCCGCATGAAGCTAGCCTATGCGGCGTTTGCGAGTTCGAAAAGCCATGGTCCCCAGAGTGAATCCCAGGTGCGGTTATCAGGGGTAGAACAGGGTGGAAAGAATCGGTACAAGGACATTTTGCCGTTTGAACATGCGCGCGTCAAGCTTCAGGGGCGACCAGAGGGGGCATGCGACTATGTCAATGCCAGCCACATCCAGGCCAAGCGGAGTTACAAGCGTTATATTGCCAGTCAAGGACCCTTGCCGGCAACGTTTGAGGTATGTTCAGGTGGTGCGTGGGCTCGTGTGTTGGGTCGGTTCTAATTCTTCTCGCAGGACTTTTGGTCAGTGGTCTGGGACAACGATGTGCGCGTCATCGTCATGTTGACCGCCGAATCGGAAGGTGGTCAACTCAAGTGCCACCCCTATTGGAAAGGCAGAGACTTTGGCCCTATCCGGCTGCGTCTGCTGTCCGAGAAGAAGATCTCGCTAGATATTGACAAGCATCGGTCCAGTAGCACCGTCCCCGATGATGAGCTCGTTGCAAGCACTTCGAGCGAGGGCGCCTCAATCTTTACTGGAGGAAGCCGTCGACGCGCCAACACCACAACCACGCTGCACGCCAAGACACCTGGATCTCAGCCTGCCCCCTCCCAAGCGGCCGAGAAGCCTTTTGTCACGATCCGCAAGTTTGCTCTGAGCCATGCAATGGAGCCCTTTGCTCCCATCCGGGAGATCACCCACCTCCACTACACTTCATGGCCTGACTTTGGTGCACCAGCCCAGCCAAGCCACCTGCTCGCGCTGGTCGAACTGGCGAACGCCATGCAACGGGCTGCCCTCCCCAACGACCCAACAGTGGTGGCGCCACCATCACAGCTCCCTCACGACGGCGGCAGCTATTTTGACCCATCTCCCCCACTTCGAGCCGACAGCCTCGCCACCACGGTTCAGCGTGCGTCTTACGACGCGCCTGAGCCTGCCGAGCACACACGTCCCATGCTCGTCCATTGCTCGGCCGGATGTGGACGAACAGGGGCGTTTTGCACGGTAGACAGCGTGATCGACATGCTCAAGCGGCAACGACAGCACCAGCACCAGCAGCAGCTCGCCACAGCCGCCCAGTCTTCCTCCTCTGCCGTCAACCGGTGCATTTCTAATAAACGGACATCCCAGGACGGCTGGGACGACGAGGACGAGGATGGTAGAAGCAAGCGGCTCGCACTCCAGCAAGACCGAAGCACAAAGGTGGATACAGACGGCGACGTGGCCATGGCCACGGACGAAGGCTTTGTTGTCCACCCTCGCCAAACGGCAGCGTTGTCCCCTTTTGAGCTCCAGCAAAACGGGTTGCCTGGGTTTGCCCGTGGGAAGGAGAGCATAGACACAGCGTGGCTGGACGACGACGGCATTGATCTCATTGCGCGGACAGTGGAGGACTTTAGAGGGCAGAGATTGAGCATGGTGCAAAGCTTGAGGCAGTTTGTGCTGTGCTACGAGACGGTGCTGGAGTGGATATGGAGGGTGGAGGATAGTGGCGGCGCCGGCGGCAGTCTTCTCAGCCGGGCGAGAGGAAGGAGTGGCAGTTTGGCTTTTTAATGGAATAATGTCAACACGGGCGGATGGTTGGTCTGTGCCATGTTCAGCATACATATATAATCAACCATGAAAGGGGCATGTACACGGAAGCATTTTTGCATGGAGTGGCGTTTTGTAGGGTACGGGTAGCTTTCAGGTGATGGATCCGGTTCATTGGGAAGAAAAAGATGGACTATTAGAAATAATAAAACAAATGAACCTAAAAGTCACTTCAGGATTGCAAGCTCTTTAGTTCATCAAGTATTTCATTTTCTCACCCACCTCTCCTTCTCTGGACAATAGAATAGTTTTTAATTGTACATACATACGGCAGCCCTGAGGAACCCACAATGTAATCTTTTGTGAAAGTCACGCCCTATTACCAGCTGCCCCAAACGCCCAGAGTAGAAATCAACGCCACAGCTTGGCCAGAGACACCTCCTTGTCGTCATGCTTGTTCAGAATCTTGGCTGTGGCCAACTCAAAGTCCTCCTGCGTGACATGTACACGCCTCTCGCGAAGGGCGTACATGCCCGCCTCGGTGCACACACCCTTCAGCTCGGCTCCCGAACAGCCATTCATCTTCTCAGCAATCTTGGTCAGGTTGATCCCGCGCGTCAAATTCATCTTGCGGCTGTGGATGCGCAGAATGTCGGCTCTGGCCTCGACGCTCGGGGGAGGAAACTCAATCTTGCGGTCGATACGCCCCGGGCGCAGGAGGGCAGGGTCCAGAATATCGAGACGGTTCGTCGCCATAATTACCTTGATGTTCTTTGTAGGCTCGAAACCGTCGAGCTGGTTGAGGAGCTCCAGCATGGTGCGCTGGACTTCCGAGTCGCCACCCGAGGACCCTTCGACACGGGAAGAGCCAATGGAATCGATTTCGTCCATGAAGATGATGGAAGGGGCGTGCTCACGAGCCATGATAAAGAGCTCTCGAACCATGCGCGAACCCTCACCAATGTACTTTTGAACCAGCTCAGAGCCCGAGACACGGATGAACTTGCAGTCTGTGTGATGGGCTACCGCGCGAGCCAGGAGGGTCTTGCCCGTTCCGGGGGGTCCGTAGAGGAGGACGCCCTTTGGTTGGGCAATACCAAGAGACTCAAAAAGCTCGGGATGTTTGAGCCCCAGCTCAATGACCTCCTTGATTTCTTTGATTTGTTGATCGAGACCGCCGATCATGTCGTAGGTGCTGTCAGGAACCTTTTCGACCATCATGAGAGAGACGAGGGGGTCGACGGAAGAAGGCAGCATCTTCTCGAGCTTGTAAGAGTCGGATAGTAAGGTCACGCGCTTGCCGGGTGTGAGTTTGGTGATGTCGACTGAGTCGGCGATGTCGACGACTGCACACGAGAACAAGTGTCAGTTGCGGTTCCCGTTGGCAGGGATGAGCTACATGGCACAAACAGCACGAGACATACCATATTTGCCCTCAGGATGTACCTTGACTAGCACCTTCTTGGTGCCCATCACCTTGACGACCTCGCCCACGTACGAGCCTGGTTGTTGTAGCAGACCAAGCTCTTCTCTGAGCAGGCGTACCCGAGAATTGTAGTCATTGCGCTGGGCTTCGAGGCGGCGGAGAACAGCTTGACCCTTGAGGATCTCGAGTTGCATCGACTCGATCTTGTTGTGGTAATAGTTGTCGAGCGCCATGGTGACGGCGATTTCTGGTTTCTGGTGCCGTTGGCGGGGGTGTTCGGGTAAGGGACTTGATGGGTTGTTGTGACGGCCAGGTGGTGGGTGGGTGTTGGCCTCTGGTATCGACGGGCTTTGCAAGATGTAAAATGAAATTATGGGGGTTTGGTGGGTGGTGCTTCGTGTGTCGTCGGTTGGAATTCAATGTTGAAGCTGTTGCCAGCCATCGAAGGCAGCTCAGGTCGACGCAATGCGCCTGGGCCCGAGCTGCCACCGCCTGGCGCCAAGCCTTGCAGCAGCTGCCACTGCCTGGGGTCTGCGCACGTGACCTGCGGCTCTCTCTGCTTGCTGGGGATCGGTGCTGGGCTGTCCCGCTATAGCTTAAATTAGGTAATCCAAACTGTAGGATGGAGCTGTGATGTCACCGCCAAGGGACAGTATTGAGAAGTAACCGGCGAGGTACAGTACATAAGGTAGTTCACAGAGTAGACCTTCTGTGAAGTTTCTTGAAGGTACCTAGACATGGTTAAGGAAGGAAAAGGGGGGGTGAAGCGTGCTCAAAATGTTCCCCAAGCTTCCTGATTATTGTCCAGCGATATATGGGGAAGCCAGCGGATGACAGACAATGTGATATTTTCGAGCATGGTTTGCGGCGGATGGAACGGGCACAGCCAACACAACCCTAGGCGACTAAAACCACCCAAATAGCTTCTTGAATCTACACTTACCTATACACTACCTACAAAACACACACCATATGTTCACCCTTCTCCCGGCCGAGATGCCGTTGGTGGCCCACAAGGTCATGATCCCAACACAAGGCTGAGCCTGCGGCACATCCCGGTTTTGGCGTTGGTGTTTTGCCATTTGGAGGTGCTTGCTGCCAATCGCTACACGGCGCCAAACCCGGCATCGCCGCACGCTGTGTCGTTGGCCAGCGCCGGGGGTTACATCGCCCGCATCGCGCGCTGCAGTGGATCGCACTTCTGTCAAGTTCCACCCCCTCGTGGTGCTGCATTTGGCACTCCCGTGATGTTTCACCGTTTCACGGCCGCCCATGACCCCCAACTCTGCCGACTGCTTCCTCCGGTATCTGATCATTAGTAGACAACATCAGCATCATCAGACATCATCATGGTAGGCCAAATATAAATAAAACAGCGCATTGAGTCGATACCTCACCTTCCACCCCCCCCCGCCTGGTTCTGGCTGCTTCCAGCTTCCAGGTTCCCTTCCCGTCCTTATCTCTCGCGCCTGTCGTTTGTTATCGCAGCCAGTGTTTCCAGGTTCGTCTCGTGCCAACCTCCTGTGCCTCTCTCCCGTCCTTCCTTCAATTTTGGTGCACTTGCACAGAAGCAACATCAAGCAGCATCGAACCACACAACAGCTCCTTTTCACCAGGCACTGTCCCAGGTCCTTGCCGCGACGGCTCTGTGCAACTGCCATGCAAACCGAAGCCTGAAATCGCTAGTCGTTGGTCGACTCCTCGCTTTTTTCCATCCACCTCATCCTCTGCCACCTCAGGCTGAGGTCAACACAACATCACACACAGCCAACAGCTACTGCCATACCAGGCAGGGCCATCCTCTCCTCCAATAACTTGTAGCCATGGACTCGAGTCCCCAGAAAGACGACGCCTCGGCGACCGACCAGTCTCCAACAGACACCCGCCGCCCGTCGCGGTACGAGTCCATCACCGGCCAGGACGACCGCGTGGACGAGAGCTTCCAGTCGACGGATACTGTGCGGAGAAGACCAGAAGGTGGGTAGATGTCGAGAAGTGAACCCCTCAAGCACTCCACCCCAGGCTGGCCGCGTTCTTGGCATTCTGGGGTGACGTGACGCCTCTTGATGTCTCGGGACCCCCTCACGCCATTGCTGTCACTACAATCTTGGGGATCTGGATCTGAATATGTTGCTAACTCTTGTCGTTCTCGCTTCTCCTCGTCGACAGACTCAAACATGCAAAGCCCGAACCTGGCCACCGGCGCATTTGCCGACCCGGGCCAGTCCAGTCGAACGACTCCAGCCACCGTACGTTCACCATTGTTAGGGCCCCGAACACCACGTCCACGAAAACCTGCCATGCCGCGTCGCACGTCGGCCACGGCTCAGGCTCCGCACCGAGGCGGTGTTTACTCGGTTGATGACGGCATCGCCGAGGTCGAGGCAGATGCTGTCGAGCGCCAGCACAGCTATGTGGCATCGATTAGAAGACGCACCCACGCCCCACCGTCGCTCTCGCGAGTCCATTCTAGGGACGAGGATGGCCCCAGCGACTGGCCCGACGAACAACAGGTCGAACAAGGCAACACGGCGCCAGTGGTCGACGAGGGGGAGCTGCCTTTGGACGAACAGGTCTCGGACGAGACCCCCGCCGAGGACGACGGCGACATTAGCGACGCCGAAAGCTTCACCCTCAAGGACCGCCAACAGGCCATCAACCAAACCCACCCCTTTGGAATCAGACTGTGGAAGCCGGCTCTGTACAAGAAGGACCGTTCGGTGCAAAAGAACGCCGAGGCAGACGTGCATTCGTCGCCGGGTGGACATGTTAGCAGCTGGCTACTGTTCTTCAACATCATATGGACCCTGGCTTTTGGCTGGTGGATGGCTCTGTTCGCCTTTGTCGGTGCCGTCATCTGCTTCTGCTTTGCCGCCGCCCCCAGCGGCCGAGAGTACGGTCGTGTCCTGTGGGGTCTGGCCGGTTATCTGCTCTACCCCTTTGGCAAATTTGTGCGCCTGGAGCAGCAGGAGGCTTACCTGGAGGAAGACTTGGGCGAGGGCAGGAGCATCAGCGAGTATGAGCAATGGCAAAGCGGGGACCTCGAGTATGGCCGGCTCTTCTTTGGACCGGACAGCAACCGCTCCATCATTGGCCGATCCCGCCGGAGTCTTGATTCGGAGCCGGACGAGACGGAGAGCCTTCTTTCCAGGGGACGCGGCCGGGGTTCGGATTCTGACTTGCCACGGATGAAGCGACGCCTGTTTGGCCGCGGCCAGTGGAACATTGGCCGTGTCGTCTTCTTCCTCTTCTTTTACTTCCTGATCACGCCCTCTCTGTTCATCGTCTCGGCCATCTGCTGGTTCTTGGTCTTTTGGATTCCCATGGGCAAGGTCACCATGCTCCTCTTTTCGCATCTGCGCCGCCACCCGCTCGCGCTGTCTTTCGAGTCCGACATGGCGTCCGCCAGAGCGCCGGCGGGGCTCCAGTCTTCGATTTTGGTCTGCACCTATCGAGCTGTCGGCCTCAAGTATTGGAAGTACACGGTTGACGGGACCAACATCTTCCTGATCAACCTCCTGGCCGTGGTCGGTTTTGTGGTGGTGGACTGGCTCGTCCTGCACCAGGCCCTGGGCATTCACAACTTCTTCACCTCGTCGGCCTTCCTGTTCATTGCCGGTCTCTTGTCCATCATTCCCCTGGCCTACTTTATCGGTCAGGCCGTCGCGTCCATCTCGGCCCAGTCCTCCATGGGGCTAGGTGCTGCCATCAACGCCTTCTTCTCCACCATTGTCGAGGTCTTTCTCTACTGTGTAGCTCTGCGCCAGGGCAAGGCTCAGCTCGTGGAAGGCAGCATTGTGGGCAGCATCTTTGCCGGCATCCTGTTCCTCCCCGGCCTTTCCATGTGCTGCGGAGCCATCAAGCGCAAGACGCAGCGCTTCAACTCGAGGTCGGCCGGCGTGACATCGACCATGCTCCTCTTTGCCGTCATCGCCGCGTTTGGCCCGACCCTGTTCTACCAAATCTACGGAACCCACGAACTGACCTGCCAGGACTGCACCAACTTTGACCATCCCAGCCGGGGCGGCGGTGCTCTCCGGGACTGCCGCCGCTGTTACTTTTCTCAGACGCCCGCTATTAATGATCGTTTCTACCTCCAGGCGGTGCGTCCCTACTGCTACCTTGCTGCGGGCATGCTTTTCTTGTCATATGCTATTGGCCTATGGTTCACGCTCCGCACGCACGCCGCCGTCATCTGGAACACCGACGTGGACGAGAAGAAGCACGAGGATCAGTCCACTGCCCAGAGCACCGCCCGGCCATCTCACACCACGTCTGTTGGCGACGCCAGCGGTGCTGACATCCGCGACTCTCACCTGTACAAGCGCATTCTCGGCCAATCGCTGCGCCAGGTCGGCCACTTCCCCAAGCCGGAGGAGCAGTCTCGAAACAGCTCAACCTTGTCGGCAGGCGGCAAGCCCAACGGAACTCCTCACGTCGTCCCTCCCAAATCCACCAGCTACGGAACGGAGACGCTGGGAACCAATATCAACATCCCGGGGTTCAGTGATGCCGAGAATAACAATCTCGTCCACCAGGTGGCAGAGATTGCCGCTACCGCCGCCACGGTGGCGGCAAGAAATGTGCAGAGACCCCGCCAAATCTCGCACCATGCCTCGTCCGTTTCGGCCACTGGCCACGGGTCAGCTTCTGGAAGCCGCTCGGGCGCCGCTCGCCCCGCCACCGTCTCGATTGGCGAGGATCTCGGGGAGTCTGGCGCGGGCCCGGGTGGCCACGGCGGTCACGACGCCCCCAACTGGAGTCGCCTGAAGAGTTCGGTCATTTTGATGGGCGCCACGGTTCTTTATGCCATCGTTGCCGAGATTCTGGTCGACACGGTGGATGTCGTGCTGGAAAACTTTGAGATTGACGAAAAGTTCCTCGGCATCACGCTCTTTGCGCTTGTGCCCAACACCACCGAATTCCTAAACGCCATTTCCTTTGCCATGAACGGCAACATCGCCCTGTCCATGGAGATTGGCTCCGCCTACGCTCTGCAGGTCTGCCTCCTCCAGATTCCGGCGCTCGTTTTGTTTTCGGCCCTCTACCCTCCCATCGGCGTGCCCATGGAAGATGTCGCCAAGTTCACCTTCAGCCTGCTCTTCCCCCAGTGGGACATGGTGACGGTGATTCTGTGCGTCTTTTTGCTCAGTTACATGTATGGCGAAGGAAAGAGCAACTACTTCAAGGGCAGCATCCTGCTGCTCAGCTATCTGGTGGTGATTATTGGCTTCTACTTTAGCGGCTACGGAACTAGTTTTGAGAGCCCGCAGAGCACTGTCAGCCGGTTCGACACAATGGGTAGTGACGGTCAGTGGATGAGCTACAAGTACAAGACGGTCGGAAGGAGTACGTCTGGTGTGGCTTTTTAAACGTTTCCTATTCCTCGGCCGTCGACGAGCAACATTTGAATTCACTTTGGGCTGCATAGGTCTGTCAGCCTATCCTTGCAGCAGAGGGCATCACAGCACAGCAGCCTTGATTATTCGAAATACCCTCTGGTTGAAGCATGGCCCCGCGTCTTCCCTTTGTTTCCCTTCCATTTTCATCTCCTTTTTACTTTTGTTTTTACCTCTGGTTCTTCATGGCATTGTGCTTATTATTGCTCTTATCGAGACGTCCAGGCGGGGAGTTGGGGCGTTATGTATTGTTTGGCAAGATTGTACGTAGAATGAGGAATGGGCATGAGTATCACAAGGCATGTCCAACGACAACAAAAACGGTGTTTGTATGAAGAGGAGAGAGTCGGTTGGTTGGTGAAGGAACATGGCAGTTTACCTACCTCAATGAGGGAAGAATAATATGAGAACCCCCCCCCCCCCCCCGACCTACATATCTGTGACAATTATGGCGGAAAGAGACGACTTGCCATTGGTGGGAACCGGCGATAGGGAAGTGTCCTGTGCAATCCTGCGAGTGGCAGTCGACCGGCAGTTGGGGTACGGGAAACTCAGCCACATCTCTTGGTGACTTGTTTCAATAAGCCGTTGTAGCATCCGGATCGTCTTTGCCAAGCTACGGCTCTTGATCAAGTGCCATTGTTTCGTTGAATCTGGGGCCCAGATCGAGAGCTGCCATTGGTCACGAGGTTGGTTGGGGTAGCATATTAATCGAGCCTGAGCCATATCAAACGTCTCCGCAGACCGTTTGATTTGGTATCTCTTGATGACAATTGATGAATGAGGATTGAGGGGCAATCCGGTAAAACCAAAATGGCAATCAAGGACCACCATGGCACTCTAGATAAAGGTAAAAGAATGCTGCTTGGTGTGGCAAGATGGGAGCCGGAAAAGAGGTGTTGAAACGCTCGAGCGATCGTTGATCTTTCACATCTCAACCACACTCTCTTTCCGTCCCCTTGTGTTTTGTTGTACCGGTCCTCAAAGCCAGAACGGTACGTTAGTCCTCTCAGTAAGTTCTTCGGCAGGTCACACTGGCGAGCAAGTCGGACGGCTTTTGCCTCAACCGCCGTGGAAGCAGTCACGGCACCATAATTAACGGCTGTCGGTGCCATATACTAGACCTGCAGTACCTTGCAAGAGCCAGCGATACAACTTCCAGGATCTGTGCTGCATTCCGATAGGATGAGAAAAGAAAAGAAGGAAATTTGGCTAAACCGCAAAGTGCCGATGACCTGTTGCGGGACTTGATACCCCAGAGACCCGCCCCCAGTGACGTCTTATTCGTCCAAGTGTTATCATCTGAGAGCATTCGGTACTTGGACTCCCACAAGGAAGCGAAGTGGAAGCGGAAGCTCGTCTCCAATGTCGTTCCCCGAAAGGGCAAGTGGCCAAAGATGGGCACAGATCTCGTCGCAGGTAAGTTGTTTTGCCTTCCAAACCACCGACACTTGACTGTGGGGGTCTGTCGATCGTTGGCAGATGCTTGGACAATCATCACAGCGGGAGGGCGGTTGTTGGGCTTGGAATTCATGAAGCAAGGGTCCTTCGCCAGAACGTATGTACCAACCAACAAATAATTCCCGCTGAACATGGACCAAAACGGTCCAGATGAATCCAGCATCCAACCCCGGTCGACACTTTCTTGAAGATATAGCATTGTACAGCATACTCTATGCTCACATGAATGCAACTTCCGTGCTGCCGGGGAGGGGTGTTGTCATTCATCAGATCAAGAGCGGGGAATGGTTGGCCTGGAAGATAAGAACAGGCTTCTGTCCTCTCCTGGAAACCAAGTCTCTTGTTGTTTGCCAGCCGTTTGCCCCAGAATCGTCTTGATCATGGTGTCTTTCACGGATCTCTTTCTCACTTCCCTTTTGGCGGCAGCCGGGCTTGGATCTGCCCTGCCACCCCGGATCGGCACTGCGGATCAAAGGGCTGGAAGGCTTACCCTGAAGCAAGTGCGGAACCCGCGTAGCCACAGGGCCTTCAACCCGGCCAGGGCAACGTACAGAACCTTTCTCAAGTATGGTGTCCCGGCTCCTGATTACATCAAAAAGGCCGTTGCCCATATCGACGATGAGCAGGAAAAGGCCCTGGCCAAGATGAAGCGCGACAAGGGCTCCGCAGCTGCCATACCCATCAACGAAGTAGACATTGCCTATGTCACTCCCGTCACAATCGGAACGCCTCCACAGACACTCATGCTCGACTTGGATACCGGATCGTCAGATCTCTGGGTTTTCAGCAGTTTGACACCCTCCACTCAGGTCAGAGGTCAAGAGATTTATACTCCCACCAAGTCGAGCACATCCAAGCTCCTCAGCGGTCACACATGGAGTATTAGGTACGGAGATGGGTCTGGCTCCCGTGGCAGTGTATACACGGACAACTTCACCATTGGTGGACTCGAGGTAAGAAGCCAAGCCGTCCAAACCGCCCTCGAGGTCTCCTCCAGCTTCACTCAGGAGCAGAGCCTCGACGGGCTTGTGGGCTTGGGATTTTCGACCCTCAACACCGTGCGGCCAAGTAGCCAGTTGACCTTTTTCGACAACGCTCGCCCGAATCTCGATGAGGAAGTATTCACCGCTGATCTCAAGTACCACGCCAGTAAGATACCCCCTTTCCCCAGTCGTTTATGCCAGTTTAGAATCCGTTGCTGACAAAGGACGGCAACAGCTGGCAGCTACGACTTTGGTTTTATTGACAGCAAAAAATACACCGGGAACATTACCTACACGGCTGTCCAACAGTCACCAGGTTACTGGACTCACTCTCTCTCCGGGTATTCCGTCGGATCTGGAGCGTTCCAAGCATCTCAGATTAGTGGCATCAGCGACACCGGTACTACGCTGCTGTACCTTCCTACAGCCATCGTGACGGCCTACTACCGTCAAGTTCAAGGGGCACAAAACTCACAATACTACGGTGGCTACGTCTTTCCTTGCTCCAGCACCCTCCCCACATTCACCTTTGGCATCGAGGGGGCTAGGTTTACCATTCCTGCTTCATACATCAACTACACGCGCATCTCCCCGACTTCGACAACGTGCTATGGTGGTTTACAGAGCAGCTCGGGTCTTGGGATTAATATCTTTGGCGACGTCGCCCTAAAGGCTGCATTTGTGGTGTTCAGCGGGACGAATCCCCCCAGAATTGGGTTTGCAACCAAGCCTCTGGCTTCTTGAGCACCGGATCACGGGAATGTGACAGGAAAGGATGTCAAATGGGGGGTCTTATCATGTAACTAGGTGCCTAGGTACCTTACTTTTAGGACTCGGCGCCTACTCTCTTACAGTCAGTCATATTGTTCAACGAGCCACGTAATTCTTTACAGATTAAAGCATTTCTCTTATATAAAGAACCATCATAATCTCCGATTTTGTCGAACGTCAACAAACAACTGACACACCGCGACCTTCACCCCCGGACTCATTACTCATTCATCCCTAGGACTTGGTAGGGCCACAGCGACGCATCTACAGGCTCGCAGCTGACTTCGGTGTTGGTGAAGTCCTCATTCTCGCTTGTGTTTTCGGAGCAGGAAAGAGTAACTTGGGTGGCTCCTCTAGTGATAAACGTCCCGCTAGGTAAACATCCACGTTTGTTAGCTCGTCTGCTTTTTCCAACAAAACGGGGGTGAGAGATACGTACGAAGCGTCTCCTTCGCTGCAGAAAATCACTTCCCGGATCGCCAGCGAGTTGGCTGCTTGTTTGTTGAAGCTGAAGGCAACTTGAGATCCTTCGGGAGCGCCCTCGCCCAGTGAACACAGATACTCTTGCTCGCCGTCAAAGAAGCCAATGTCGGCATTAGTATTGCTGGCCGCGGTGCAGTCTGCCGTGTAGTCGGTGGCGGTGTTGGTCAGGGTGAAGGAGAGGTAGGCCCAGGCGTCGGGCTCTTTGCCGGGGACGGTGACGGTGGAGGATTGGTACTCGAGCTGCGAAACGGACCATTCGAGGTCAAGGATCGAGTTCCAGCACACTCCATCCCTCGAGAGAACAGGCGCCGGGCTGGACGTGGGGGCCGGAGCTGCAGGGCTTTCGACTGGGGTCTCTTCCACCACGGGAGCCTCTTCAACAGGAAGCTCTTCGCGGGCGGAGACAATCCCGAGGGCACGGCGGTGAAGAACTTGGGCCGGTCCAGCAGCCGCTGTGGCGGCCAAGATCAGAGCAGGGAGCAGAGTTTTGGTCAACATCTTGTCGTGTACGTAGATGTTGGGAAGATGTCAAGAAGGATATCGAGCTGCACAGTCGAGGAAGGTGAACAGGTGTAAAGTAAGGGTGTCGGCAGGAGAGCGCAGGTGTGGGAATAAATAGAGATTTTGGCCGTGGCCGGCACTCCAGAGATTCAAGTACCTATTCGGTAGCCAATGTTTGTTTGGCCCTGTTTATTTTCGGCATCCCCTCTCCCGCATCGTGCTCGGCCTCGTCCACCCACGGGCCCGGTCGCTTGCTGTCGCCACACGAGACGAACTAAGCCCACTTTGAAGCGAAAGATGTCTCCGAGCCATTGCCCAAAACATGATTATCAGTGGTTCTTAAGTGAACTAAGAGGCGACGGAGCCCGTCACAGTCGCGATATGGTCACTGCTGTGCACTGGTCTGGCCAAGAGGCTGCGCAGATACAACTGCTGGGCAAGGGGACACTGGTACCGAGGACCAGGGACCACACTATCAGCAGAATTGTCCGATTCAAGGTTGATAGGCTCGCCTGGGCTACCCAGGGTGCTACTGTGCCGGCATCACGTTTCCGGAGCAGCTTGTTCCGGTTACTGCAACCTTGAATGCAGGACCTAGCACTCGCAACCAGGTAAGAAGAGCTCTAATCAGCATTCAAGGAAACATCATGGCCAGAAATAGCAAACGACTCCCAAATTCAGGTGAGAATATATTAAAATTGTTGCTTCCACCCGATATATTGTCACCATTGCGCTCTTGGTTTCTCAGGACAACCATGGACTGGATAAATTGATTTGAGATCCACGTGCATGGTAAAAATAGCATCCCTTACACCGAGCTCACCACGTCCACACCCTCCCCCAAGATATCCGGTGTCCCAAACAACAAGACAGATAGATCCCTGATCAAAAAGGATCCCAAAGGATAACCTCTTGTCGTCTAATATTCTGGAATGTTTTTTAGACTAGATTATGACTCTAGCATAGCAAGGTTTTGACACTTGACTCTCAGCGCCAATGAACTGTGTGAAGGGGAACACGACGAGTCTTTACCCACATATTGGCCCATCACTCTCAATCACTCGTGCCGGCTGGCCTATCAAATTTTATAAAACCGCATTTTTCGGTATACATAGCCACCTATGTAATAAGGTTTCATATCGCCATTGCGGTATGACTAAGTTTGCGTAGAGAATGGGTTTTTGTTTGGTTAACGCAAAGCATAAAGCAACATTCGAACAAGAACAGCGGTCATAATCACTACTAACCATCATGATGTGATTTTGAAGAATTGCAGCGCTTACCGTACCATGGATAGTCATCACGGTCAAACGGGGCAATTTGAGGTGTTTGCACAAGTATGTAGAAGAGGGGTTCACCCGGGCCTGCTTTTTGAGTGCAAGCTTTCATCTGAATAGAACATACCAGCACCTGTGACAAGTCTTCTGATGGGGTTCATTACTTGGTGCCAGCCACCTCGTGGTCCGAAATATTAACACTGCTACCTGGGATATAGGCGATTAAAGATAAGGAAAGTCAAAAGGCTTTGAAGGTTAGTTCAGATACCGTTTAAAATACCTGGTACACTTATAAAGGTAATCAATATGCCTTGAAACCCGTGACACAAAACGAAAGCGGTGTGGTTATGTAATCAAGGGCGCATCCATTATCCTCAGTGCCTGAATTTCTTGTCGCGGTCACTACTATGATTCAGTCGATGACTGGCCAGCGTCCCAGGTATGTACATACGTGGACTGCAGTACACCTCAAACAGGCGAAAGCATTGCCGAACTTCAAAGCCGGGGATAATATGTATCTGTTTGTGCTCAATCTATACAACTACCGGAGCTACCTGTAAACCAATCAAGTGTGGCTAAACCTGGCCAACATGGAAGTCCAAGAAGCTTGGTGATCCATAATCGGCAGTCTCACGGAGGTAAGCTGCCGGCTTGCAGATTTGGAACTGTGGTGCCTTATATGTAGCTCATGGCAAAGAATGAGACCTCCAGGTATTTATCATTCCAGGCGCCCCTGAACTCGCAAGGCTTCTTTTCGCACGACAGACACCCTTCATGACGCAGACATCCTTGTATTCCATACACATACAAGCAAAATGAAGGTTCTGAGCGCATTGTTGCTCGCAGCTGTCGCTGTTGAAGGCCATTGTACGTTTGTGGTACCTACATACAGCATACAGGACTGACACTAATCCCTACAAAGACACATTTCCCAGACTTGTCGTCAACGGCAAAGCGGTGGAGGACCGAGACTGGCTGGTTACTCGTCAGACCAAGAATGCGCAGTCCAAGTCAGGGATCGAAAATCCAAGCAGCGGAGACATCAGGTGTTATTCTTCCACAACAGCCCCCCAGGTTGCCACGGTTCCTGCAGGTGCTACGGTGAATTACATTTCCACTCAACAAATCAACCACCCGGGGCCCACGCAATACTATCTCGCTCGCGTCCCCGCAGGGTCATCGGCAAAGACCTGGGATGGTTCCGGAAACGTCTGGTGGAAGTTTGCATCTACCATGCCCTCCTATGATGCCAACAAACAGCTTGTCTGGCCTGCTCAAAGTAGGCATACCGCGATCCTGGCATGTTCTGGACTTGAGTTGACAACCAGATAGACACCTACGCTACTCATCCCGCCGTCATTCCAGCCAACACACCGAGCGGCGAATATCTTCTTCGAGTAGAACAGATTGCCTTGCACATGGCTAGCCAAGCCAACAAGGCACAGTTTTATCTCTCCTGCTCGCAGATCAACATCACCAACGGAGGCAATGGAACTCCAGGCCCAACCGTCTCGCTCCCCGGGGCTTATAGGTGAGGACACCCTGGTACTAGCTCATTGGGCGATGCAGCAACTAACTCGAGGTGTTCCGCTCAGGTCAAACGACCCCGGAATTCAGGTGAACATCTACAACCTACAGCCCGATGCCTATCGCGCACCAGGCCCCGCGTCCTGGCAGGGATAGGGAGGTTAGCTGATGACTCGGTGTGAGGGAAAACGTAGGATGGACAAGGGTTTTGGGGTTGCACTAGCCAAACTCCTTCAGATACTACTTATCTGACCGAGTACCTAGATACCTAGGTACCTATGGAACCTACGCGTTTAACGAGCACTGTTCTCACACCTGTGATATCTCTGTAAGCCATCATTCTTTCATCAACACCAGGGTTTCCGGCTCGCCACTTGGCCTCGGTGGGGAGAAGACTCCATTCCCTCGAGATGTCGTAGCCGTCACGAGACGCAGCATCCCCATCTACGTTAGCTAGTATCTTTCCGAGGCGCAATTCATGACTTTACACTTACTATACGGTTCCCGGTCGAACAGTAATTGTTCCATGTTGGTTGCTATCGTGTAAGCCCATCCATTGACCAGCACGACAAGACCTAGGCCTTGCAGATCCATAAAGGCCCATGGCAGGACATGGAAGAACTTGTGCATGGTGGTCAGGTGGGAGAAAAACCATCGGATGTTGCCGGTTCCCATTTCAAAGGCAGTGAGATTATTATTGGTGCTTATGTGAACCTTCTATGATGTTAGCATTCAAGTTCCAAAGTTTCTCATGGGACACAGGCAATTGACAACCTGGGAGGCCGGCGTTCTTGGGACCGTTCTCCCGTACATTTCGTCAATGTTTATCAACTCTTCCCACATACGTACCATCACAAAATGTGATGTCGTAAAACCAAGCTCGACGGTTGGCCCTTTGTGTGAAGTGAGGGTTTGTATTGGCGTTCGCCTGGCTAAGGTACCGCCGTCGTAGTCCTAGCAGGCATGCCAGTCGAGAAAGGTCACAAGTCACGTACGTATCAATTCTGACATCCTTCCTTGAGTCGTACGAGCAATCGCCGTGTCTCTCATACCGATTTCCATTATAACACCACAGCTATACGTTGGCCTGCTCAATCTGTTGTGTTTGGGTCCAGTCCTGTGCGAGAAACCTCACAACTCGAACAGCTCCAAGATACAAGAGTTAGTTGGAACTTGAAATCTAAGAGGCATTGATCATGTGCTTATGTGTCATAAGCTGTCCGCCAGGAATCACCACTCGCGGGCCCGGTGCCATGCTCTCACAAGTGTCTGGCTTCGTAGGTATCCAAGGTCCCGTCGCGTCCGGTCTTGCACACGGACTTTGAGGGCGGCCCAGAAATCGATAGCAAAGTAGACATTCCCGGGGTCTCGGAGTCTGTTATAGGCGCTTCGAGCTCCATACAAAAACCCTTTCATGTAATCACTGAAGTTTGGCTGCTTGTCGTAGCAGGACTGGTCAATCCAGTAGTAAAAGGGTGGATCGTAGGGATCGAGAGAGAGTCAAGCCCTGGGAGGCGAACTAATGATAAGATCGCACAGATGTGGTCGAAGCACTTGATTAGTATGGTGGCTTTTGCTGTTTGAGCTGGTCGACGACTGAGGGTTTAGGATTGGCAGCAGTGCCTTCAATGAAATATCAGGTAATTAGCGGGCAATGGTTTAACTATCGGTCTTTTGATTTAAGGAAACAAGTTGGAAGGCAGAAGGAGCAGGAGAAGCCAGACAACATCACATCGATGCCCTATTTGGGACCGACCCTTTGTTCGTCTGGAGCAGGTCTATGCGGAGCGGTCGATCCAGACATCAGCACGATTTGAACAAACACAGACAAGATAGCATTTTTCGAACATGATAATCATTCATTCACCTCCTACATGACAAGGATGGTGAAGTTGGGGTGGGGAAATGGGGGGGAAACTAGATACATTCTTGGGCTTGATGAGAAAAAAAAGTAACTATGTGCGTTGAAAGTGAAAGGAATCCAGTACATGCAGCAAAAGCAGCGGCCAAGCACAAAGAGTATTCTTGATGACTGTTTTGACCACCACCGCCGCTGCCATCCTTTTATTGGCGGTCTTGTTTTCCTGACGACAAAGGTCTTTTTTCTTACACGTTGACAGTGGAGCCGATGGGGCCGAAGCGGATGTTGGACCAGACAACCTTGCTGTTGGGTTTGTTAGTATGATGAATTCAATGACCAGAAGGAGCACGTACGCGTTGGGGTAGTTGGCCTTGACCTCGGAGGGAACACCCGAGTCCTGGGCGCAAGGGCCACGGGCGGCACCGGGCTCACCCTCCTTCTCAGGGGGGTAGATGGAGTCGAGCCAGAGCATGTTGGCGTAGTGATCGGCCCAGATGGACATGACGAGGACCATGGGGACGCGGAGGGCAGCGTTGAGCTGGGGGAAGTCACCGACCTCACGGAAGCGGTTGCGGTCCGTGAAGACATCAAACTGAGTCGAGCAGAACTCAGGGGTGAGGTTGGGGCTGGCCGGGAGGCCGTCGAAAGTGGGAGCAGGGGCGAGGATCTTGCGGCCGTTCTGGACGAAGAACTGCTCGAGGTTGTCGTCCTGGAAGCGGGTGACGACGGTGAACTTCTTGGTGGTATCAACGGTCTTGCCCTTGCCGTAGAAGTCGGGGTTGCCCATGCGGTAGGGGTTGTAGTCGCAGCCGTTGGCATCGCAGCCACCGGCGAAGCGGTCGTCGGAGTAGGTGCCACCGCAGCCGTCACGCTCGCAGACGTGGTAGTTGTTGTTCTCGCAGGCGTGGGGAGTGAAGGCATAGGCATGGGCGTTGGACTCCCTGTTCTACGTGTTAGTTCTCTCGGCGGATTCAGACAAGACAAGCAAGACAAGCCCGCTAGACGTACCAGACATCGATCTCAGCGCAGCAACCGCCATAGGGACCGACACCGGCGTTCTCGTCGTTGGACGACTCGCGCCAGCCCTCAACGTTGGCCTTGCCGCCGACGAACTTGAGATCACGAGCGCACTGGGCGTCGCAGTACTGTTTTTGCCCATCATGTCAGCGAGACTCACTCTTGAAAGGTGCCCTAGTAGGATGGACATTGAAAACTTACCCCTGTGCCGTACTTGGCACCGGCCTTGTTGGTGGGGAAGCTGCGCATGCCACCATCCTCCTCCATGGCAACGAAGTACAGGGCCGAGTTGAGACCGCACTCGACGGTGGAGAGGTCGACGTCGAAGGTGAACTCGTTGTTCATGAGGGTGAACATCTGGTACTTGGTGGCGCCATTCATGAGATAGAAGCGGGAGCCGACGTTGGTGCCGTACTCGTGCTTGGTGACGAACTTGAGGGTGAGGGCGTCGCCGCTGGTGGAGGCACCGTAGGTCTGCTGGTAGTTGCCGGCACCCTCCATCAAGCACTTGGTAGCACATTCGGTGGCGGTGCTGCAGGCGGCCGTGTTCCAGGCGTTACCATCGTAGCAGTTGGTGCCGCTTGAGGTGTGGATCCAGCGCCAGTTGGAGTCGATGACAACCTCAGCCTGGACAGTCGTGCAGTTGGCCTTGCCCGTGCACCTCTTCCAGGTGATGCGGGGATGGGTTTCGCTCTGCGAGGTGCCGACGCCTTGACCGGCGACGAGGCCGGTCATCAGGGAACCTGCGGCCAGGTACTGGAGGTACTGCTTCATCATCATGGTGGGCAACTTTTGGTGAAAAGATGGGAGAAGGTCTGGTGTTGCGTGATCGAGAAGAAAGAAGGTCGACGGTATCACAGGGCGAGAGCTCGTTTATATGTTTTCCTGGCCCCTCGAGGGGGGGGGGGGGGAGAGACAGTGAGAGAGAGACTGGGACTCAAACTGAGAGGGCACTCTGACGATCCCGACCTCTACTCCCGTGATGGAGCCTCCCGATTCGGAAACTTGGCTCCAGGCACCGCGTGAACCGTCCAAAGAGCCGCTGCGGTGGAAGAGTGAGCCGAATTCCCATATCCAAAGCTGTGCGGTGCCATGCCTCCTAATTGATCAGCCAACGGTTAATCGTCCATTGATAGAGGGAGAATCCGCGGGGTGCCTTGGCGGTGGCAGCGAGATAGATTAACTGCCGTGGAGATCTGGGGTAGGCAGATGGAGGAGGGAGGCACACAATGTGGTGTGGCGAGTATACCTCTAGAGCTAAGGTAGGTAGTGTATTGTTGTTTACTTTCCGCCAGGGTCCGTTGCCCCTTTGCCCTATTGCACACCCACCTTTGCCAGAGCCCTGCTTGCCTGCTGGCCTAGGTACTAGCCGTGACGATAGGTTGCAGCAGCAGGCGTCACGCCCACCAGTCACTGGTGATCTCTAGTCTTTTTTCCCGGGTCGGCTTGGGCCAGCACTGGAGGCATCGCAACTGAGCACGGAGACTTGGCCCCGCAGTGCAACGTCGTCTCCAACCAGAGGTCCCTTCCCACAGCCATGTTCCGAGCCGGCCATCTTTTGATCAGGGCCAATATAAACGGCAATTAAAATCGGCCCCTCACCGAAGTGCCGAGCCAACTTGGATCGGACACCCCATTGGTGTTTTGGACGTCGTTGGGCTGTTCAACATCGGCGCCGAGACCGTTGGGGGGCGGCAGTTGATGCAAGCCTGGCCGCCCGTTGCAACAACACCAGGTCTTGGCTTTATATACGGCTGGTATGATCTTAATTATCAGCTTTCGGATGCTTGTACCGGAGTGCCTCATTTGCCCACGAACCCCTGGGCGCCGGTTTTTTTTTTTTTTTTTGCGCCCTCGCCTCATTTGCTGCCAGTCACCAGGCGTCTGCTGCTGCCAGCTAAAAGAACAAGGGCTGTTGACAAAGGGTGGCCGTGTTTGCCCGTGAATTTAGCCCGGAGAATGAGTAAAGCGGAGCCCCCCGCTCCGATTCGTGGGACGGCCGCGTTCGGCCAGACTACCTACCGTACCTACCTACAGGTACCTACAGCCGTGCTCCAATATCCTGCTCGCTGTTGTTCTGGTGGGTGTTTGTTCCTGCAGTAGTAGGCAGCCAGAGAATAGTTCCGACAGCGCTTATTTCGTGCCGGTACAGACACTCTCTCTATGCTAATCTGCAAGTGGAGTCCTGGTCCCTTGTTCCTCTCCTCTCGAGGCAAGCTGAGCTCTTTAAAGCGGGTTTCTTAGCGAAGGTGTAAATGAAAAGAAAACAAGCTCTGGTCCGAAAGGGTCCTATATTGCCCTGTTGTGTCCCACCTAGGTAGTCAGGTGGTGTCGCTTAGACACCAGTGACCGCATTCCGATCGCTCCAAATGAAAGCATCTCCTGAGAAATGGGTAGCGACAGTGGAAGAAGAGTCAATTTCCCGGTCGGGCACGCAGCACTTCAGAGATGACTCCGGAACAACGGACTGCTATCCGGGACATAGATGGGAATATGCTGATCTCAGGCTCAAGTGACTCTTGGAGCGCTTGTCGTGTTGTCTGACAAGAAGATTGACAAGAATCTCGCAAGCCAGCTCGTGATCAAAGACGGAGTGCAATGTTGCCACTCCCCTCAAGAATTACAACATAGTGAGATGGGCCAAGCACCCAGGCAGGTACAGTCGGCTTCTGCGCTCTCTGCACCTCTCGCTCTCTTTTCGGCGAGAAACAAAAGACTGAATTATGAGAGGCACTTGAATACTCGTGGCAAACTGATCGATTGAGATTCTAGGTTAGGTAGGTATTATCCCCCGTACCATCACCAGGTATGAGCATCCGCCAGCACACTCTGGGAAGCCTTTTCGCTGAGCATGAAGGTGGGCAGCACCGGGAATGGTCCTGGCACTCTGGGGAAAGCACTGGCATCGACCACCCTCAAGCCACGAACCCCCCTCACTCTAAACTTGCTATCCAGGACTGCGTTGGGGTCAGAATCAGCCCCAATAGCACATGTGCTGGTGGGATGGTGTCCGAAAATCTGATTCTTGAGCCACTCAATATCGGCCGCGTCATCACAAGTGCCATCTGCCGACATCCCACCGGGGCATGGCGGCTCGACAGGAGAGATTGGTCCGAGAGGAGCTGGCACGGAGGCAAATAGTCTTCTGACAAACTTGACAGTGTCGAGTTCAGCGGCCAGGTCCATGGCCGTACCGGCATCGTTTTCCTCAAACAAGTGAAAGTTGATGCTGGGCACGTCTCTGGGGTCGGCGCTGGTGAGGAGGACTTTGCCGCCGCGAGACTGGGGCCCGATCTTGACGGTCGAGAAGCCAAACATGTTGGGCGGGTCGGGCTCGATGCTGTCAGTAGGTGGCCAAAAGCCTCTCAGGGCGAAAAGACCACCGACGAGAAACATGTCACGCTCGTTGTAGGCTGGGGAAATGCTCTTTCTAAAGACCGCGTTGAGAGTGGCTCCCTTCATATACGGTCCCTGCTGGCTTTGCCACAGAGCGACACAAGGGTCTCCAGGAGCTCCAAACCAGCAGAAAGGGTCGGCAGGGTCGGGGGGTGGGGTGGTGAAGTTGCTTGCCGCGTGCCCTACGACGGGGACTTCGTAGTTGTCTTGCAGGTTGGTGCCCACACCTGGAAGATTCTTGACCAGAGGAATCCCGAACGAAGCCAGCTCCTCTGCCGGCCCGATGCCCGAGAGCTTGAGCAGTTGGGGTGAGTTGAAGGTGCCACCAGACAGGATGACTTCCTTGCGGGCAAAAGCGCGGCCCCAGGTCCCGTTGTTGGAAGGGGTGTTCCTGGGATCGGCCCGGTAGACAGACTGCCCCTGAAGATACTCAATGCCGGTTGCCTTGGGCTTGCGGCGGGGGTGATTGACATCCTTGAAGTTCACCTTGGTGGCTAGAGTGTTGAGCTGGATCCAGAGGGGATACTTCTTCTTGCCGGTAGCGGTGAGGGCATTGGCGGTCTCTAGAACAAGGTCCCGGGAGGAGAAGCGACGGGCATTCTCATCCGAGTGAACCGCGGAACCAAAGACACCCACACTCTGGTCGCGGGTTGGGTCAAGAGCGTTGACGTCGGCGGTCAGGTGGTCGACAATGTCCAGAGGATCTTGGCCGAGGTCGTCGGCAGCCTCAGCCATCACCGTGGTCATGTCATCCTGCCCCACCCAGACAGATGCATCACTCATGCTGGTGTCGAAGTAGCCGTTGAAGCCATGGCCGGGGGTACCAGACGGCAGATAATGGTTGTTCTCTATGCTGGCAAAGATGGAACGCATGGCGGTAGGGCTTTTAGGAGAAGAGTTATGACGTTAGCAGCTAGCCCGGCTCTTCTACCTACCTACCTGGTATCCATGCAAGAGGGTGGAAACTCACCTCCAACTCGTATCGCCGGTAAGATCTGCTATGACTTGCCAGTCGCTGTCACTCGGCAAGATGGATGACATGGCATTCACAGCAGAGCTTCCACCGAGGGTTCCACCGCGGGGGTAGTGAATGCCCAGCAGAGTGGCTCCCGCAGGGGGACTGTTGCCCACGTAGAAAGTGCCATCGGTTTTGCGGTAAACCCGATGGTTGTGCTGCAGCAGGCGACTTTCATTTGCGTAGTTGCGCACAAAAAAGTCCCATCGCATCGAGGCATCCTGATAGGGCAAAAAGAACAGCGCCCCAATCTCAGACGTTGGGTTGTTGCTTTGGTCATCGCCGGCCTCGACCAAGAGCACAGAGTGGCCGGCCTTGGCGAGGTTGCTGGCCAGAGGACCACCCCCAGGCCCGGACCCAACAATCACATAATCATAGACATTGTCTGCTGGTTTGGTGTAGCCGCCATGTCCGCCGCCGCCGCCAGCAAAGGCCGGGATGGCGAAGATGGTCAGGCCGGCGGTGAGGATGGATGTTGTGAGGCGTAACATGGCTCAAGGTAAGGTAGGTAGATCAGGCCTCAAGGGCAAGGCTCTGGCGATTCCCTGGACTCGATGATGCGGCCACATTCAGCTGGTGAAATAATGAGGAAGGGTTTCGCTCAAGATTTATAGATTCTCTGATGCCTGCCGCGGGACTGTCTTCTTTGGTCCATGTCCAGCCTCTCGGATCACATCACCTTTACGAAGTAGCTGCTGCATGCCACTAACAAAGCGCGATGCTGCGCTGAACCAGGGGCGCCTTTCCTTCCCCGGACATCCCGGGCACACCAATGCATGTCAGCACCTGCCCCGCTCCGGCCAACTTGCCGGAGCAGACCGGCGATTGGATGATCTGGCTATGGAGGGAGGGTGTTGTTGGATGTAGCAAAGAAACTGTGAGCACCCAACATGTCTCTTCGACGTCAGAGCAGAGTCTCAGCCAGCTTGCGGCATGGCATGGCACACTACCTACCTTGAGTACCTTAGGCACCGTACGTAGTAGGTATATGAGGGTCCAAAAAGAGATAGGTATGGAAAGACGCACCCGATGCTGATGAGTCTTGGCATCTGCAGGTCTGCCCCTGACCATTCCAAGTTGGGTTGCTTTTTGCCCTGCCAAGCCCTTCCATGTGCTGTTGGTTGTCTGCAGTGGTCTTTTGGTGTTGGTAGAAAGCTCCATCAAGAACCTTGAACAGGAACCATCCAGGCAATAGTGTGACTATTTCCCCGCTTGTGCCAGTGGAATTCAGCGACTCGGAAAAGACCCAGGAAGCCGGTAGGGAATAACTGTCTCCAGCACGCACTATTGTTTTCTTGTTACCTAAGTAAGTAGGTACCTTACACGCAAGTACATAGAAAACCACAGTCTTACTAATCCCAAGACATGAACTTGAGTGTCTGCCCCGCCCATCTGCTCGTCAAATCTTTGACCTTGGCTGTTTCGTAAATGAACCAGTCGTACGGATATCCCACAGTTTCCTCGCTCATGTCGGCCTCGGGAGGGAAGCTTCCATAAGCACCCACAATGACGACATCTTTGGTGGTAACATAGCCTCTCCCATCGGAGGAATACACTGCATTGGCGGTCCCGATTCCGTCAAATACACTCCTCTCCAGCAAGACCTTCCCGCCATCCCCAATGTCGAGGCCTCTCTGTGGCTTTTCAAAGAAAGAGTTAAAGACATGCCCAGTGCCGGATTGGAACGAAAGGGCGTTTGTGACGTTCACAAAATGGTTTCTCGCAAACGTGATGTGGAGCTTGTCGTTGGTCTCGGCAGGGCTGCTTTCTGGGTGCCCGATTGTCACGGCTGGCTCGGATGCGTGAGAGAAACTGTGAAACTTGTTATGGCTGATGGAGATGTAGTCACTGCCGCTATTGATAGCGAGAAGCTTCCCGCCCGAGGCCGAGATGTCTAGATGGTCAAGCCAGATGGAACGGCCATTCTCGACCGTGATCGCGTCGGCTTTTGTGTTGGCGATGGCAAGGTTGCGGACAATGACATTGCGGCTGTCTTTCAGCAACAACCTAACTCCGCTAAGGGCTGCCACAAACAGATATGTCAGCGCTGAACCATGAGGAAGCACGAGATGGTCGGTAAAGTCACATACAGCTCCCAGGAGTGCCAATAATGGTCTTGCTGGACCCAACCGCAACCTGGATGTCTTCCGCCTTGATGGCTGCATCGACAATGACCACACCTACTTCTGTACCCGCCACGGCAGCAGTAAACTCATCCACTGTTTTGACGTAGTTGTGCTCAGCCCCCCAGCCGCCAATCGTTCTGTTCATTTGTCATTCATGTCAGAGGCTTTCCTGTGGTTGGGTGATGGGCAAGATACTCACGCTCCAAACACAGAGCAATAGCCAATATTGCAGGCATCGTCATACGTGGCCTCTTCCTGCTCATCCCAGTTGACCTGCCTCTCCGACAAAAGACGGGCTTTGTTGATCCTTGCCGCGGTGGCAGCCGTGGCCAGCCAGACGAGGGAGTGTGCGGCACGCATGTCGCTAGTGTTCAGCCCAGGGCAGTTTTTTTGAAAGAGACAAGGCGTGAGAAAGGATGCTGAAGTGATAGCAGGCAATAGTACCACTTCTTAAAGAGAGCTGCAGGGTGGGGGCACCTGCATTTAACATGCCCGATAGCATCTTTCCCCCGCTTCATCTACGATGCTCTGACGTTTGTCTTGGAGATTGAAGGTTGCGGTAGAATATATTAACGCCTGGAACATTCTGCGAGGCTCAAACGGGTAATCTGATAATTTATCTGGTACCAAGCCCGGTAAATCGTCCGGTTTGAAAGACTTGCCAAGAGATCTACATTTTCATCTCATTTTGTGGCGGTGGTTCTTAAAAGCCCGTGTACAAGTCCGATGGAGATGCTCATTCGGATAGATGCTATAGATGAGGATGAACCAGTATCCGGGGACAAGGCCGATGGAAGTACCTCCAAACCATCATCTGACCTTGCATAGGTTACCATTCTGCAGCTGCATCCCACGTGGTCCAATATCGGATGGGGTGGATTTCATCTATTAAACAAAGCAACAGAAGAAAAAAAGATTACACTACCTAATCCAGCACTTCCTAGGTATTCCAAGGTACTCACTACCTTGTGATGTCTGTCATGGTCAGTATTCCATGTGGTAACGTCATAGGTAAACACTCTTATCGACACTAACACCGCCATGTTCACGAACTTGCTGCCCTACGCAAGAAGGCCCCAGGCCAATGATAAACAGGTAGGCTTTCAGATCCTCAATCTTCCTCTTGAGCCAGTCTAGGCTGTTGTCAATGTCGCCCTCCTGGTAGGCTAGCCGAAATCCTGCCTCGATAATGACAGCCTTTCTCTCCTGCTCCCCCTCCTCCTTCTCCTCAAGCAGCGGCTCCATCTCCATGGTCTTATCCTTGATTTGGTACTCAATCTCCTTTTTATCCTCGGCAAGCTGGGCCAAAGTGATCTTCATTGGTCCCATGACCTGGGCAGCCAGGGCAGGGTGGTTTTCCTGCCAGACCTTGAACTCGGCAGCCTCAAGGCCCGCCTGTGTCATTTGCCTCTTTGATTCGATGCTGACCAGCATTTCGCGGCGCTCGGCAAGGAACCTGGTGGCATCTTCGAGCTGATGTGTGACCTTTCCGAGGGCCTGATCAATCTTGGCAAGGCGGTGCTGGTGACCGGCCATTGTGACCATCAGATCCTGGTATTGATCCAGCTTTTGCACAAACGTGGACTTGGTAGATTCAACTAGGGATGAAATGGCTGCGTCTTCTTTGTAGACAACGGGAGCGGCGGTGCCGATGGATTGGTAGACGTCGCTCCTGGCGTCGGGAACTTCCTGGTCAACCCGACGTCGTTTTCGGCTGGCAGGTTGGTCGCCATCAGACTCGGCAGCGAGGGCAGCAGGCGCCGCGCCCGAGTCTTCGGTCCCGTTCTGAAACGGCAGAGGCTGTTGAGCGGTCGACATGTCGGTAAAGGCGGCAGGCTTTTGGCCATTGACCGCAGGGGTGGCCGGGGTGTCATCGTCATTGACTGCAAGCATCTCGTCATTGGCCGCCGACATGTTGCTGGGGGTGACAGGTGTGGGGGAGTCATAATGGCGCCTTTTCCTGACAGAGGTGCGGGTGGAGCGACGACTCGGCACCACGGGCGTCTCATCATCCGTGTCGGGCGTTAGCTGGAAGGTCGAAGTGATATGCTGCAAGCTTGGGTCAATGTTCAGGTTGGGCGGGTGGGGGATTGAAGCGGCGATGATGGTATCGCCCTGTTCCTGGTGCTGATCGGGATGATAGTCCTGCTGAGGATCCTCTTGTTGAATGGGTTGAAACTGCTGGAGTTGGTGATTCTGTTGGGCATTCTCCAGGAGTTGGACGGACCCAGGGCCAGGAATGACGGGACTTATGCTTGGGCTCTTACGGCGATTGCGCGCGCTTCGAACTCGACCTAGGCCGGGGAGCAAGCGCGGCATGACTCCTTTAAACATGTGTTAGAAACGGAGGCGATGCACAAGAGGCAAAGTGGCCAGGAGTTGTCTTACCTTCACGGCTGAAAACCTCACGACAGTATATCTCATCAGCCTCCTCAATGTCGGTGGGGATCCAACGGTTCGGGTCAGAAGGAACACGAGGGAGGCCACGCGATGGGTTCTGGGCGTGGCCAAGATAGAGAAGTCGCTTGGCTTCATCATAGTCCAGGATCTGTCGTTCCCGAGACCAGTAGTTAATTTGTCCCCAGACGGCTTGCGATGACGTGTTGTTAAAGTCGGCGAGAAGCGCGGCGCGTGAGAGCCTGTAGCGCTGGCAGAGAGTCTCGAGAGCCTGAATGGCCCTTGGGTTCATGGCCTCCTCGCCGCCCTGGGGGGGCATGATGACGAGAGAGGATGCGTGATGGGAGCCGGACAGAGATGAAACCAACTGTATCCGTACGTGACAGAAACGGCGTCACGCTTTAGAGTCGCGATCAAATGAAGAACATTTACGAGGTAAGTTGAGTTTCGTTTGCCTGGCTGCTATGCGTTTCCCGCTGTTTTCCCGACACGCTAGGTACCTTACTCGGTGCACGGCCCTGCCACACCAATCTTGGCAGCCCGGCCATCCCCAATCTTGGCAGATCAGGACTGGCAAGGGCAGCTGCGCGATAAGGATCCATCTCTTATCGTCGTCAATCATGTCGTCAATCATGACCATTGACCATCGCCCGGGCCCTGCCGCAGTCACAGCCACCTCTCGGGAATCCACGGCAGAGCTGCCCTCCCCCATTCCTGAGCCTTCTCAGCTTCACTCCTTCCCTCAGCAACAAAAAGTGGGTCGTCGCACCACCATCGTGCCATCTGGTCCGTGCCACACCACCCAGGCTGGAATCATCAGCACACTTTGGACTTGTCTGGTGCCAACATGGACTTATGCCTAGAACCAGATGGTATTCACAGTCCATCTTTGGCCATGGAGTTGGAGGGAAATAGAAATAGATTAAAGAGGCTCTGTCCTCCCGCGTTTTCTCTTTCAGTATCACAGCATCACAGCATCACAGCATCACAGCATCACCACCCAGTGCCACTCCAGTCTTCAACAGAATCAAAAGACATCACCCATCCAAGCCACGCCAACATGGCCGCCTTTCGTCCAACCCCCCGCCTGTCGGCCGCTACCCTTCCCAATCCTTCCTCCCTCCCCAGAGCTGTTCCAAAGGGGGTAGCAGCCAATGTTGTTGTTCCAGGCATTGTGGTTGCAGCATCAGGTACCCCTCCCTGCCTTGCACCTTTTCCCTGTCGAGTGCTAGCTGACCTGGATGGTTTGTAGTGTACGGCGTCATCAGCTACATCAAAGGTCAACTGCAACATGAGTCATCCACCATCGATAAGATGTTTGCGCAAAAGAACACCCCCGCCGTGGAGGAATCAAGACGGAGAAGTCTTTTGGTGGATACCGAAGGCGACCCAAGAAGAACCCCCTACAACATTCTGAACTGGAAATAGGGGATAGGTACGGAAGTGCATTGGCTTTTGGGAAGTGGCGTTGGTTCTAGCTAGCATTTATTATTTTTAGTTTTGTATTTCTGTTGGGATCAAATTCAAAGTTACCTACATCGTCTCCTCAAACCTCAATGCCGCCCAATTCGCCCCCTTCTCTGCTTCTCGGCCGGTACTCCAAACGCAGATTCGGATCCACCCCGAGACTGAAGCCCAGGGTCCTCGTCTTTGGGGCCGCAGCTCCTTCGGGTAGACGCCAGTCGTACCTCAGTAACAAGTGAAGAAGCGCTATCTTGACTTCATTCCCCGCGAAGAAACGCCCAGGACAGGCATGTTGCCCATGCCCAAAGCCCATGTGCTCGGCACTGGTGCTAACCAACTGGGCAACATGTTCGCTGCCCGGAACGGATCGCATTTTCAAAAACCGGCTGCCATCCCACAAGTCGGCTCCGGGGTAGACAGCTGGATCCCACATGCGTTCTGCTGACACGGCAATGGTGGTGCCCTTGGGAATGTAGGTGCCGTCCGACAAGGTGACGGGCGCCTTGGCCACGCGACGCATCGATACGAGGCCAATAGGCTTGATCCGCTGACTCTCCTTGATCACGCTGTCCAAAAGTTTCATGTTGTATAGGGAGTTCTTGGTCCAACCACCCTCCCGAAGAGCCGACGCCATCTCTTCCCGAAGGGCGTCCATCACAGCCGGATGCTGCGCCAAGTCAGACAAAACCTGCACCGTGAGATCGGTCGTGGTGTGGATGGCTGCCATGCTCATGACCAGCTGCGCAATGACGGGATCATAGGGTCTCCCTTGTGCCTCACGTTCGAACCTGTTGTTGTGTTGCACATGATACTGTCAGCAAGAGACTTCCAGTTTTCAGGAGGCAAAAACAACGCAAGAAACATACCACTCAATAGCGTCATCGTCAAAAGTGTCGTTGCCGGTCATTCTCAGCTCCCTCCTCCTCGCCAGAACAGGGCCAATGATTCTTCTGGCATCCTGGACATGCATTCTTGCTCGTTGGCAAGATGGCATGAACCAGTGTGCCAGGAAACGCACCGGCTTGGGGATGAAGCGTAGTTCGACAGCTGCGCGCATAGCATCAACAGTGTAGTCGCGCGTAACCTTGAGCCAGTCGTCATTTCGGGAGAGCTCACTCCCTAGAAACACGCGGGAGGAGATACGGGCAATGAGATGCAGGGTCGTATCGCGAATGTCGACAGGCTGCCAGGCTTCACTCGTGGTTGTATTTGGAAGGAGCTCATCAAGCGCGAGTCTTGTCTCTTCTGCTAGAGGCTCGGTCACCTTATCTAGATAGTGGTGTTATTGGTAAATCACAGCACAAAACAGGAGGAGGCCTAACAGACTTACTCAGATGCTTTGTGAGATCGCGCACTATGACCGCCTGGACAATTCTCGAGTCCCTGGCGCCTTCCCTGAAGCCTTCAAACCCTGGTAAATTGGCGTGAAACGAATTGTAGATAAATTCCCCAAAGCTAAAACGAGGATCGTTCTTGATTTCGTTGGCAAACTGGGCAGGTAGGATGACAACTTCACCCACATCTGCCGTAACCCGGGCCGTCTTGTTGGGATTGGTGCGGAACCACTGACGGATGATGGTGTAGGATGTGGTGAAGAACTCCTTTCGGACGCGTGTTTTTGTCAGGTCTGTCACAGGCTTGGGATTGAGGTGCGGAAGGTGGGATACATGGCGATTTCGAACTGCATCGCGAAACAGAACCGCAGCAGCCAAAAGCGCAAGCAAATAAAGAAAAGAGTAAGTATCGAGGAAGCCAGTTGGTGGAGCTGCCATGGTCCTCAAGCTGCCAGTATCTCGACTGCTGTCTTGGTAGATTGTGGTGGATGGAAAGAGGGGGGACCTGGAACTTGGTAGCACAGTAGGTATGACAGATATATAGCCGCGGCGAGAAAAGCACAAAACTTATGATAAAGCTACTTTGATGAAATGACAAGAAGTCTATTGCACAACTCACATTGTAATCCGGGGATCCGACTGAAACACTGGACGGCAGCCTCCTGCTTTTTCCGGAACAAACATGAAGTGTGTACACAAGGATTGCTACATTCTCGATGAAAATCTCAACGTCCACACTGCCATGATCCAGGTATCGTCGCAATATGTGGGTGAATCCGGAACTATCCGTCAAAAACGACGGAAATCATTGGTCCAGGAGGGTTCCTGGATCGTCAAAGTCACATCTGCCGGACGAGCTAGTCTTTGCCTCCACCACGGGATCAACAGCTGCCGTTAGGAGCGGGAGCCTATTTAATGCATGCACAATGTGCACAACCTCCTCGGCATAAATTGCGGTATAAATAAGCTTGGAGATGGGCAAACAAAGCCTAGATCCAGAATACGTTATGAAGGCGGGCGAAGTTTTGTTCAAGCTATTAGTGTTCACACAACTAATGTGCAAAGACATTTTCGTCATAATAAGTACACAAATAGAACAGGCTAGAGATAGGTAAGGTAGGTACTAATGATTTCTCTTCATTGCGGGGTATAGATTGTAGAGACTAAGGTAGGTAGGTATACCCAAAATAGGTAAGGTAGGTAGGTACTGATGCAATCGTCAAAGTGTCTATGCCCGACCCTGTATCCTGCTTTGCCCAGTGTGCCCGCCGCCGGGCAAGTGAAGTAGAGAAAGAATCTAACAAAAACAAAAAGAAGAAAAAAAGAAAAACAAAGTAAGGATAAAAACAATATAAAACGCTTCATGTCATTATCGCCAGGTCTTTGAGAAGGGTCAAGGACACTTGGGGGGAAACAAGAAAACGCAAAAGAAGAGAAGTCAATTTTGTTCCACCAGATACCCCCGTTCATCCTCGACATTGCCCCGGCCGCTACCATGAACTCTTTTCAGCAAAATTCCACCGCTGCATTACTATCCATCTCCCATCCGCTCGTCTTTCCCCATCGTTACATTGCTCTTCTGAATCTCATCGCCTTTCTTTGAGGCCGTGTGTACATGGTGGGTGTGGTTTGTGCTGGCTTATGCTCCATGACCGGGGTCATGGTGTGTGCCGGCGCCGCTGCCGAGGTTGCCGCTGGCGGCGGGTGGGCGGCTACAGGAGGGTGCGCCACCGGGATCGGGGAGTGCACCGGGGGCATGATGACCACCGGGACGACGCCGGGGTGCGCGGGTGCCGGCGCTGGCATGGGGTGAGCCTCCTGGGCCGGAGGAGGGTGAGGAGCTGGTGCGGCGATGGGGGCCACGGTTTCTTGGGCTGCGCACTCGGTCGGCGTCACAGTCACATGGACGGTCTGGGTGGTGGTGACGGGGTGAGCAGCCACGGGCTGGTTTACTGTGACATGAACAGTCTTGGTGGTGGTAACCGGATGAGCGGCCACGGGCTGGACCACGGTGACATGCTGAACCCGAGTGCTGGTAACGGTGTGCATGACGGTCTGGTGGTGGACAGACGTCTGGGTCACCACTCTATCGCTGACTTCGGTTCTGACCTGGGTCTCGATCCTGGTGACAGGAACCGTGACGTGAACCGGCACGGTTTGGGTGACGTGCACGGGAACCGTCTGGGTGACATGAACGGGAACAGTCTGGGTCTGAACAGCGGTGCTGGTCACGACTCTTTCGCTGACCTGCACCGAAGTGACCAGTCTCTCGCTGACTTGGGTGACAGGAACGCTGACAACCTTCTCCTTGACCTCGGTCCGGGTAACTAGCTGGGTAACCGGGACGCTGACGGTGTGGGTGGCTACCTGGGTGACAACTGATGTCACCAGCTTCTCGCTGACTTGCGTGCGAGTGACTGGCACGCTCACGACCTGGGTCACCGCCCTGGTCTCGGTCCTCGTCACCGGAATGGTCACGCTCACCGTGTGAGTGCTTGTCACCGCTCGCGTCTCGGTTCTGGTGACCGGCACACTGACAACGTGGGTGACGGGAACGCTGACAAGCTTCTCTTTGGTGACCGGAACACTGACAACCGACGTGTGCGTCACCATTCTCTCGCTGACATGAACGCTCGTGACCGTGACAAGCCTCTCGCTGACTTGGGTGCGTGTGACCGGAACGGTGACCGGCCGATCCTGCGTGGCCGTGACAACCCTCTCGCTCGTTTCGGTTCTGGTGTGGATAACGGTGCTCGTGGCAGTGTGAGTGACGGCTACTGTCTGGGTGACATGGACGGGGACCGTCTGAGTGACGTGAACGGGAACCGACTGGGTGACATGAACGGTCGACGTCTCTCTTACTGTGGTGGGAACAGTGACGTGCGAGACCAGAGTTGAGGTGTAGGTCGTCGTGTGAGTGACGGGGACCGTGACGTGGACGGTTGTCGGGACTGTGACATGTACTGGCACCGACACATGTACTGTCGTCGGGACGGTGACGTGGGATACCGAAACGACGGTGCTCGTGTGAACGACGGGAACCGTGACATGGACCGTCTCCTTTACTGTTTGCGTGTGGACGACGGTCTCGGTGACCACTTGGGGGGCTGCTGCGGGAGGCCCGGCGGCGGCGAGAGACACCAGCAGGGCGAGAGCCACTGGTAGAGAGTTGAAGAACCCCATATTTGTCCTTCTTCCAAAATCTGATGTCAAAAAACTAGAGATATACACAAATTGGTGGTGTTATGTTTCCGACGATCCCGATCGTGACGATGCGACAAAACCAGACGATGACGGTCGTTTAAGAGAAAAAAACAAGTGAACGACTTGCGCTCTGACAAAAAGAAGCAGTTGTAAATGTAAAAGAATATCAAGTAAGTGTAAGTAATCGTCGACGAGTATCCTGCTCCGCTGGTGAATCGAAATGATAAAAAAGAATGACAACAACACCGCTTCACCACATGCAACAACGCTTGCACTGTGGATGAGGGGGAGGGGCTTGGCGATGGTTGAAGAGGGAAAGGAATGAAGAGAAGGAAAGGTTGAGGCGAAGGAGAGGAGGATGGGAAGAGGGAAGAGGGCAGACGGGAGGGAAAGGAAACACCTGGTCGATCCGTGCAGCAATGAGCCAGGAGATCCAAGTAGTTTTAATCCGGCGTGGTGATGTTTCCTCACCCGACTTGGCATCAGAACCCCGGGCACCGGGGGCTTGGGAGGCAGCGATGCCACGACCAAGCGAGGAAGAAGCCAGGAGGTGTCTGCAGGGGGTGTGAAGCATCGAGCATCGAGATACGACCCCTGAGGCTTCTCAGAGGTCCATGCCAAGATGTTGTTATCCAAGATAGCCTTCTACCTTACTTTTGCTGTGTCGGTGCTTCTATCGGTAAAAAGCCAGCAAACTGCTGGCTTGTGTTGGCCATCCAAAAGAAGGTCAGCTTTGAGATGACGACACGAACGGGACCGACCCAGCAGGATCATGATACTAACAGACCGAGAGGTGCGAAAGTCGAACCATCGGTTTGCCGGAGCGACAGCAGGAAGAGCCTCAGGGTTGGGTCTATGCCTGCATTGCCGTTTTCCGTCTTTGGTGGGTGCGGGACATGCCGTCATGACATCGGTTGTCAAAGATTCGGATTTTTTACCGCATGGTGTGATGGATAGAGGTTCAAAGAAGAGCGGCCGCCAAAAAGGCCTGGTCACTCGCTTGCCTGGCCCAGCGGGGAAAGCTCTTTTCAGTGGGGGTGTCCTTTCAGGGGGGCTGTTGACTCCCCCGCACTAAACCCCTTTTTGCCTCGTCTGTGCCCCCCCCAGAGTTCTGACGTCGCAACGACGCAGGGGACGCGACATTGGAGGAGCCTGGAACCTCGACACTCCGGCTTCTCGTTTCAAGAATTTGTTTCTTTCTCTTTTTGACTCCACTGTTAATCGTGGCCGAGAGCTCGCTTTGCGCTCTTTTGTAGCAAAAAGCCTTGGACTCTTGGAGCAGCAGGACGGACCTGGAATTGGGACTGCAGCTTCTTTTCTCTTCCGGGCTCAGCCCTCACTGTGCCCGGTGTTGTTGTGGTGATCACACACCCGCGAGGATCTTGCTGCGATCCTCGGATCACGAACAGACATTGATAAGATGAGCGTCGTATTTGTTTATGCGCATGTATGCTTACCACATACTTGATAAATCCCGTTACCCGTCCACCACCTACACTACAACATCTGAGATGGCTCCCTCAAGTTCCGGTCTCTCCGCTCCCCTCCAAACATGGAGGAGCCAGATTCCCAAGGTCCTTATGCTGCAATAAGCAAAGTGCTGGCACCAAGCACGCATCCCCTACGAAGAAGGTCTTTTGGGTGTCTTTTGGTGCTGTCATCGAAGTATGTATGTAGTGTGTATCCATATGGGACAGGGTTCACTTTCTGATGGAGCTGTTTGAGACTCGGAGCTACTGTGAACCGGGAGGCTGGCCCCACCGTGAACGTCAAGCTTGTGTGCCGGGCCCGAGCCGAGTTCATGAAGAAAGACATGATGCGGCAATCTAAAAACAACAGGAGCTCAACGATACCTACCGTCCTGGACTGCTACTGAAGTCTCTCACACCTCAATAAACTATTTTGAACTCGTCTCAACACTCCTTCCGAGTTATCCAGGGCAGTTTCCAAGTGAAATGCCGAGGCCTCGTATCCAAAAGCCAAGTCGAGGACAGTTGAGGAGGCTCGGATGAACAAGGATTGCAGCCTTGGCAAGAATTGGATGCTGCATGCCGAGTCCTTCCAGAGCCCCTGAGAATCCAACGTCTGTGCGAGTCTGCTTGTCTCAGCTCCCTGTCCCCAAGAGCAAGCATAAAACACCCATGACTTAGCATGAAACCGTCGTCTGTTTTTTTTTTCGGGGGGAGGGGCAGTGAAGGGAGTGTTAACAACGTCCAGCTTCAAGACGTATTTATGCAGCTGCACACTCCCATCTTCTTCACATTTTGTTGCTCCAACCGGCATCTGCACGCCGGACTTTTGTCATTCACGCAACCCATCCCAAGACAATCGGCCCGTAGTTTGATCAAGACCATCATGGCAATGGGTACAGGTAGGTAATTCGCAAAATCCTCTGCCACTGATAAAGACTTAAGTTTTGATCCTGGCAAAATGCACGAACGTGGAATTATGTTGGGTAGGTACCTACTATGGCTGGCAAGAAAAAGGACAGCTATGTGTGACTATCTGATCAGATCACAATTGCGCTCCACTGTATCCTGATGGCGCTCTCCGAATTGATATCAACCCTTCTAACTTTCTTCAGCTTCACAGCTACCTCGAGCCCCCCAAACCCAACCTTCTTGACCACTCTGTCTTTCGGCCTCTTGCTGCTTATACCGTGATGGGGTTCCTCCAGCCCTTCTCCGTTGCTGCCGATGCTATGTCTTGCGTGCGGAATGGTTGTTGTGCTAGCACCTTGCCCAGGATGATGATAAGCCGAACAGGCAAACTGTATATACTTGAGCGCATTTACCTCGTTCCACTTTCCGTTACGGACCAACGTTCCCCATTTTGCCTGGAACTCAGCATCGTTCAATGAAATCACGTCACACCAGCCATTCCCAATGACGATGCCGAACGCGCTGTCGCTCAGGTCTGAAGCTTGTGAGGTGGGCAGCTCAAAGGCAAACAGCCTGACGCTATAGGGAGGAAGCTCAAAGGGTTGGAACAAGCCGGCGGCGGTGAACTTTCGGGGAACTTCGTAGTGTCCGTGGCCGGGCCCGGACCCGACGGCGTGCGAGTGGCAAGACGTGATCTTCCAGGCCGGGTGGGTGCTGCCACCAGGCCGCAAGGCGGGTGGCTTGTCCAGTATGTACAAGTTCTTGGACAAGGAGGACATTCGGTGGTTGAGGTTGCCGAGTGCGTCGTCTAGAGAGGCAGTAGAGAGATAGATGGTCTGTCGAGAAAACTGGGCCAGCTCGGCTGGGTTGTCCAGGAGAACAAAAGCACTGTCCGGGTCGTCAGAGCCCGTGTAGACGTTGGAGGAGGACGAGCAGGAGCGTTTGAGCTCTGGCCGGATCACGAGACAGACGGGAAGTAAAGGGTCTTTGACGCTGGAAGTGCGCGAGGTTTTGCAATTGATGTAGGCATGAAACTCGCCGCTGTTGACGGGTGTGGTACCGTTGCGCCCACCCTGGAGCTGCTGCGACGCTTTCCTTGCCGGTCGAAGGAGAAGCGTGACTCGAAGGCCACGGCTTGTAATGAGCGGCGGCGTGTCATCCATCAGAGCGGGTGAGCTTGCGTTTGACGTTCCGTAGTCGATATTGCTATCAGGAATCAACCGGGCGTACGTCCACAGATTTCGATTATGCTCCTCAAAGTCGATCGGGCCGTCGGCGAGGGGGCGACGAGGATCTCCATTGTTTACCCCTTTCCAGTGGTGTTTGTTGCTCAGATACTTGGACAAGCCCCAGGCCAACATGGTGTAGTCTTCTGTCGTCTTCATGATTTCTTTTTGGAGCCGGTAAAAGGCACGATGGCCCTCCCCGTAGATCAGCGGCATGTGAACCTTGAAAATACCGAGCAGGCAATATGCTGCATCCTCGACTCGCGTGGTCTGTCTGTTGGCGGCCCATGACATGCGCTCTGCAACGTGGCACGTAGATGGATCAGCACCCTCCAGAACCCAGATAGGGATGCCGGTGACCTTGGCGATGATGTTCCTCAGCGAATACTTTGTGCCAATCTCCTGCCAGTCATGGTCATAGAATTCAACCAGCGGCGGGGCAATCAGTTCCTGCAGCGTCCAACCCCGTGTGAACCACCTCGAGTGCTCAAAGGTCCGAGGCAGCTTGTCGTACTCTCTCAAGATAGATGGTATGGTGCGGAACGCGGCCTTGGGCGGGGAGCCAACATCCCTTCTCGAGCTCGACACGGATGATGTGTCTGACAAGAGCTGATGGGAAGTCTCATCGGCCGCCGCAACATCGGCCATGTAGGCGTAACAGATGTCACTCTCTGCATACCACCGGTACATGGAGTTGATGGCCTCGGACAGCTCGGCACTGCTCGTCTTGTCGATGCAGCAGGTGTCAACCCATACATATTCATACTGATCCTGAATCGCGCGGGCACAGCATCCGGCAATCTTGGCATATCCGGCCTTCTTGCGGAGTGCCGTCTTGGACAGCTGTGAGAGGTCTTGGAAGGTCACCTCATCGGGACCCCAACTAAGGCAGTCATATTGGCATCAGCTCATGTTCACCCGTCTCCCGAGTCCCCCTCGTGATGGCAAAAAAGAAATACTCGATCCTACGTGTGCGATAAGATAACATAAGGGGGAACGCGGCCCACAAACTCGACGAGCTCCAAGGTGTCTGTCCTCAGAAGCCTCATTGTTCATCCAGACGATGAAAACCGCCGTGGCGGAACCGGTGGAGGTAGCTGCAACAGTCTAACAGAGGTGGGCGGGTGAATAAAACGGTGGGGGGGAAGGTCAGGTAAGCACCCACTTCTGTTCACCGCCGACTCACAGATGGGGGTGTTGGAAACTGCCAAGGGCCGATTGGCTCCGTGGCCCAGTTCATGCTGACAGCCAACGGGCATGTCGAATGCCCATTTTACCGTCAACCAAATGACAGTTCAATCAAGCCATTTGCAATAACAAAAGCTTCCGTACGCTGGGGAAGGACTGCCCTAAAAAGCAAAAGGTATGCATCAGCCGTGAATCGAACACGGGGCCCATCGATGGCAACGATGGATTTTACCACTAAACCACTGATGCTATTTATTACATAAGGTAACTTGAAATGCGCAGTCGGAAACTGGAGCTCTACACTACTTCTGTTTTACAGTAGGATTATCCACACCATGTGCCTTTCTTTTCCTTGGTTGTTATTCTCTCTCTGCAACGGATCCCCCTATCCTTTGTTTGGGTACACTACACTACAGTAGCACATAGATTAGCCATCCAATACGGATAACCCAGGTTCCTTATCTTCCAAAACACGGCCCGGATCGGCACGAACGTGGCTTTCAGGGCGCGCGTCGACTTGTGACGTCATGGTCGAGCGTGCAAGCCACCCAAGGGCTTCCATGTTTTTGTCCCGTCCACGTTTCCAAGATGGGACGAACAGCAGGCCATACAAGGGTGACACCGACAGGATTCAGGAACATGCGACTCTATTACTACTACTACTACTACTACTACTACTAATAATAATAATAAAAAACAACACCATCTATCTCTACCCTTCCCCAAGGTAGGATTGCTTTCGCCCTGCACGCCTCGAACGAACCTCGAGATGCAACCCGATAGGCCCTCCCCCACCGACGCCGCCCATGTCAACAATTACTTCAGCGGCGCTCCCCAACCCCCCGAAGCCCAACATCACTCGACTCACGACTCCGGTGCCACGCCCCTGACCCCGATCACAGAGCAGCCTCCTCAACATGTCGCCCCAGCCAGACCCCCATCGACGCCGGCACGGAGCGTTGCCTTTCGCCCTCTTGACCGTCAACAATCAGCCATCCAGCTCCGTCGTCTGCGACCAGCCCCCCTGGGATCCAGACTTGCGCCTGTCATGACCCACGAGCCGCAGACGCAAGCACATGACTGGGAAGAGAACAACAACGCAACAGATGGCAGCAGGGGAGGTGGCCGGCGACGATCCAGCTCCGAGCCCCAGCGGCCATCCATGGCGAGAAACACCGAAACAGTCCCCCCGTTGTCCTCGGTCCCCGAAAACCCTTCTTCAGACCCTGCACACCAGGCTGGACCATCACATCCAGGACGATTTCACCGGGCTCTTGGTAGACGACGACAGACTGTGCTCAATCCGCAGCAAGTATCTGGCGCCCCAGATGACGATGTCTATGAGTCCAGGGTTGTCGACTTTCTCGATGTCATTGGTATGTCTTTCTCCCTGTTTCCCTGTCTGGCTCCCCCCTCCATGAACCAAAATCTGACAACCCAAACATGAAGACCCCGAGGTGGCGACGCTGTCGTCCATCACCAACATTCAAAACTCGCTCTTCCTGCCTTCGCTGGGAAAGTGGGTAAATCGACGGCCGACATATGACCTCTCCCACCTACCGCCAATGCCTGGCGCATTCCCGCCTTCCAAAGAAAGCATCGCCTCTGCGGCCGCAGCCGTTCAAGAAGAACAACAGAGAGACCACCCAGGGCCCCGATCGCCAAGTCTCTCGTCGGTCCTGACGTCGGAACCCCAATACGCCATCTTGCCCAACGACGCCTCTCTGCAGGGATGGCGTGAAGAGGATGTCAAATTACTAAACGATTACGTTAGGCACATGCTGCACTCCCGACGGTCAAAGATCAAGCAGAGGTTTAAAGCGTTTGGAAAGTATGTCAGACGGCCACTAGGTTTCTTGATCACACTCTACGCCACTCTCATCACACTTTTCGGTCTGGCCTGGGTTCTGTTCTTGATCGGATGGGTGTACGTGGGCGAGAAGCAGTTATATGTGATCGATGTAAGCTGCCGCGACCCTTTCTATATTTTGTTTTGACACGACCGATCCTCTGACAGACAATTTCAGATCATCGATTATGTCCTCGTGGCCCTTTTCGGAATAGTGGGTGATGGCATGGCGCCGTTCAGAGCCAAGGACACGTATCACATGTTTTTTGTTGCCAGATACCACCGCAAAACATGGAGGCGCCGCGAAAGACTGGCGTTGCCCGAGCTCAAGGACCACAACGACCTGCCCACCGGAGAAGAAGGCCGCAGATCAGATGACGATCTCGAAGCGCAGCAGACGCAACAGCGATCGAGCTCGACAGAAAAGATGGCAAGAGAAGACAAGGATGAATTTGTCCCCGTCCTGTCAGAAAAGCAGCAAGCACGCCTGGTTCATCACCAATCCAAGCTCGCCAAGTCGCACACGTTTTTCAAACCCCACGAAACAGAAACGCACCACGCCTTTCCCTTGCGGTTGCTGATTGCCATCGTCTTGTTGCTGGATCTGCATTCTTGTTTGCAAATCTCGCTGGGGGCGGTAACCTTTGGCATCCCTTACGAACGGAGACCGGTCGCAGCCACAACAACGATTCTGTGCTGCTCCATTGTCACCAATATCACGGCCGGGCTTTTGATCACGATTGGCGACCGTAGGACCAGGAAGAAGGATGTCTTGGAGAGGCTGATGCGGCAAGAAATGACGGGCGAGGTGATCAAGAAGATCGAGAAGAAGAAGGAGAAAGAGAGAAAACAAGAAGAGGAGCTGAAGCAGGAGGGAGAGACGGGAGAAAAGCCTAGGAAAAGCCTGAGTCTATCACTTCCGTGGAAAGAGAGTGTTGGGGACGAGGAAAAAGAGGCGGGGCGTGAGAAAGAAAGGCGAACCCGATCCCTGTCGGTTCCCAGGACCAAGAAGAGGAAGGAAAAAGAGGAGGTGGGGAGGTTTAGCTCCGAAATTGAAAGCAGCAACGGGCAGTCGAGTAAAGGAGCTCAGAGTACTGAGAGACTGAGGATGCCAGGAACATTTGAAGAAGACTGAAGAGGTTGTTTTTGACGAGCGGTCATAGCACATGATACCCAACAAGGATGCGCGGCATAAAAATGATGATCATCACCAGTACAGCATTTCACACTATCAGCTCCTGCTGTAAAGGAAAAACCTACCTTATCCATCAGACATCATTGTGCTGTTCTCAAACTACCAAATCCGGCTTCTCCCACGCCGATCATCCTGTGGTACATATCTTGGCGGCCCCTTCACCCCACCTTACAATAATCTACACTACCTAAACCTTACCTAGGTAGTGTAGTCCATTCCAGGGCTCTCCAGATTTCAACATGTAGTAGTGTACATAACTACCTACCCCCACCAATCAGGCGAGTTCACAAGGACAGGGGGGAATCAGTGGCAGCACTGCCACACCAACGGCTTCCTGCTCAACGATAAGCAACAGTCAGAGCACCAAGCCGCTGCAGCTGCAGCTGCCATGCAACCTGTGTAAGCGGCCCATCCCAGCAACGTGTGGAAGTTATGAGGGATGGGGGCTGAGGCCAAGGCGCCGATCGGACGGCCGTAAAAGACGGGCCGGGAAGGTGGCGATTATCTGCTACCTACAAACGGCAGGACCAGATACACGCGGGATAATGGCCGGCTATTGCCCCGTCTTACAGACCTTGCCTGAGGTGTGGTCGTGTTACACACTTAAGCAGGGCGATGATCAATCTCTAAATGACCTTCCTGTATTGTAGGCAAGACAACTCAATGGTCGGGGCCGGGGTCTGATAGGGGTCGACCTGGTCATAGAAGTAATGAGGTCGGACGATAAAAGGCAGCAGATACCTATCCCATAGGTCCCCAGCTCTCTCTCGTTGGCACCCAGCACCTCCTGTCCTCACCAAAGCAAGGTCTCCGTTCTCGGTTTGAAAATGAAAGGTTCAACTCTTCCCCTGCTTGTCGCAGGATTGACGGTAACGGCAGCATACCCCATCACCGGCGACGTCGTGAACTGTCGATCTGGCCCAGGCACTGGCTACTCGGTGGTGAAACAATACAGCCAGGGCCAAGACGTTACCATTACCTGCCAGACCGAAGGTACCAACGTCAACGGTGTTACCATATGGGACAAGACAGCAGATGGCAACTGCTACGTCTCGGATTACTATGTGCAAACGGGGGTCAACGGCTATGTCACCGGAAGATGCAGCGGGGCTTGCACAGCTCCAAAGTCGAACCAGGCGACGGTGGATCTGATTGCTGAATTTGAAGGTTTTGAGCCCAACGTTTGTGAGTGCCCACTGCCCTGCCCCAGAGCTCGGGAGGGGATGCAAGCAAGATGAGATGAGTGTGTGATTCTGACCTGTGAGAACAGACATCGATCCCACCGGCAATCCGACCGTTGGCTACGGACACCTCTGTCAGCGGGCTGGCTGTGCCGAGGTGCCGTATCCCATTCCACTCTCCCAGGCCGATGGCAAGAGGCTCTTGGCGAGCGACATGGCAGTGAGTTTCTGTTCTTGCTAGGTCTAAGATACCTAGGCAAGGTATGTACCTATCTTGGACAACAGGCTGACCCAACGGTAGCGTTTCGAGCAATGCATCACTACCATGATTACAGGGGCCACGCTCAACCTCAACCAGTATGGTGCCCTCATCAGCTGGTCCTTCAACATGGGGTGTGGCGCCGCCCAAACATCGACGCTGGTGGCACGGCTCAACAGGGGCGAAATCGTCAACACCGTTTTGGCAGAAGAGTTGCCGAGATGGGTGTATGGAGGTGGAGTGGTGCTGCCTGGCCTCGTGAGAAGGCGAAATGCAGAAGTTGCACTCGCGCGGACAGCAGGAAGTGGACCAGCCTTGCCGGTGCAGTGTTAGCTGCTGGCTACCTTGCCTAGAATTAGATGAACAGCTTTCTACTACATTACAGTGCGATAGTTCCCTTTAAAAGTGAGGGGCATTCAAAAACAGACCCATCAGGACACCACCAATAGTCGCGGCAATAGGTATCGTCGCAATCCACGACAGCATCAGCAAGCCCACCCGCTGGAAGTTCACTGCCTTGAGAGTGCCGTTACACAGCCCGACACCTACTGTAGCACCGGTGATGCACATTGACGTTGATACGGGAAGCGAGTACTGGCTGAACACGAGCACCGTGATGGCCGCACCCATTTCCATGGAACACCCTCTGCTCGGAGAGTGGTATGTGATTTTGTTGCCCATGACTGCGCACAGAGAAGAGGTCAGTCAGTGTTGATCCAAAGACACAACACACGGAGCACTTTACCCTTCATGATGTTGTAACCATATGTCAACAAGCCCAGAGAGATGGTGGCTGACAAGACGGCCAACTGCCAGATGGGCACCTCGGCCTTGCTAGCAGCTGCACTCCCGGTCGACCAGGCAGAGTAGATGACGGCCCAGGGGCCGACCGAGTTTCCAATGTCGTTTGCTCCGTGAGCAAACGAAGCCGTGCAGGCCGTGAGAATCTGTACAAAGCTGTACGTATGCTCCACCTCGTTCGGGTACTTCTTGGCCTCGGCGTAGACTCGGGCCATCCGCTCGCCCTCGGGAGTGCCTGCGATGCCTGACTGAGCGGCGTGGATGTCGTAGTGGAGGCCATACAGAAGTCCGCAGACAACCATTGCCGGCAAGCGTTTCAGGAACATGCGGATGTTGTGAACCTCGTAGATCCGGCCTGGCCCCGTCGGGTTGTCTCGCAACGTGCGCATGGCCCAGCCCATCGGCCCCCTCTTCTTTAGCAACTTGGCGTGAAGCTTTCGCTCGCCCTGCGCTTGGATCTCCTTGTACGTCAACTGGACGGGGGCTTCCCCCAGCTCGGGATCCTGATCCAGCTTCTTCTCGGGGTTGCTGCCGCTCTCGGTGGGGGTAGGTGAGGTCTTGGACGGAAGGGGCCGGGGCCGCTCCTCGTCGTCGTCCGAGTCCTCTTGGACAACGGCATAATTGGGGACGTTTGCTCTGTCCATGACGGCGACCTCTGGTCTCTGGAACAATAGAGGCCCGTAGACGAACATCCACCACTTGACACCGTGGTCCTTCCTAATCACCTTGGCATGAACAAACGGCACGAAGAAAATGGCGGCCAGGATCCCAACGCCTGCACCTGTGCCCATGGTGACGGCAGCGACATACCACCCGGGCTTCTTGTTCAGGCCCAGGTTTGGGGACCCCTTGTACACGATGGACAGCGTGCAGACGGTGCCGGCAATCAGGAAGAAAAAGGGCGACGAGTACACGGCCCAGGGAACGGGGTTCTTCCTCAAGTGCACGACCAGCTTGATGAGCATGAAGATGGTCGCACCAAAGGCGGCCGAGATGGCGGGTGCCATGACGAGCCCAGAGAAGATGGCGCCCAAGCCTTTGCCGTCGTTCCAGCCCCATTGCACCTGGCTTGCGCCGACGGTAGCAACACCAACGCCTATGAAAGTGGCAAACTTGTCAGCATTGTTCTGTGACCAGCATGGGCGAACTGACCAGCAACGGCCGAGACCAGAGAATAGGTGGAGGACACGTGAGCTGAGTGACGGGTGCACCACATGACCCACGTCGAAGCACCGGCTAGGGCGCAGGTGAAGGCGAGCATCTGCACGCCGGCGTTGTTCTGGAAGGCAGCGTTGGGGATGATGCCGTTCTTGATGGTCTCGGCAGTGCGGGCCCCGACTGTGATGGCGCCTAGCATCTCGAAAATGGTGCCGAAGACCATGGCCTGTCGATAGGATATCGAACGGGAACTGACCGAGGTGGCCCAGGCATTGGCCACGTCGTTGGCGCCATTGTTGAAGGCATCAAGCAGGGCAAAGAAGGTGCCAACGGCAAAAACATAGGTAAACTGGTCGAGGGCCATGTTGGCTGTCGAGACTGATGCGACGAAGAGAGTGGTGCTGTGCTAGCTAGGTAAGAGGATGGGCACCTATCTGCCTTTTGTCCTGCTTGGGTACCTCTCTCCATTCGCCTGGCTTCTCCCTATCTGTTTACCGAAGCTGAACACCATGTAGGTTGGCGACAGAAACAAAAGCATGCTCTGTTCTGTTGTTCTTCCATGCATATTGCTCCATGCTTGTCCAGTCAGCGAGATCCCTGCGGCCACGTGAAGGCGGGAGGCTTCAGGAGTGGCCCGCAGAGTCACTGGCTAAATGCCAATGCAGGGGGTCTCTAACATGTTGCCAAGGGTGGGAAGGAAGACGCATGCCCAGACGGCCCCCTCCCATTCGCTCGGGACCTTGGCAAAGGCTTGTTTAGTTCAAGCCTCGTTAGCGCCACAGCAGAGCAGGGGCAGAAGGGCCAGACCACGTTCCATTCCATGCCTAGGTACCAAAACTCCCTCGGATCTGGAGCTGGAGGCTACGCTTATAGTTGGATCGGACTATCATGCTCACGTCAGCGCGACTGAGTCATTGTTCCAAGATTGAGAACCGAGCAGAGTGTAGCGTCCTACATGTAGGATACCTGGTATATATGGATCCCCTATAGCATAGCTACCCACCCATAATCATGGTCAGTCTTGTGTTGGTCAAACTCAACTTCACTCACGATGAAAATACAGCATCTCGCTCTCGCCTCACACCTCGTCACGCAGTTTCCCAACCCGACCTGGATAGAAAACATAGCCGTGCGCTCCAATGGCGATCTCCTCATCACGGAGCTCCTTCCAAAGCCCATTCTGTACACCATAGTCGACCCTGCCGGCCCGGCCCCACGGGTTCGCCTTCTCCATGACTTTTCAGTCGAGGAGAATCATGTCGAGGGTTTGACGGGGATTGCCGAGGCGTCGCATGATGTGTTTGTCTTTGTCGGCGGCAGCTCGGCTACCCAGTCGTTCTATGCTTGGAGCGTCGATTTTACTTCCAAAGCGCAGATCAAAAGGGTTGCCGATCTCCGCGGTGTCAAGCTTCCCAATGGCGTTGCCACCCTTCCCGGCTCCCCCGCTTCTGTCTTGGTTGCAGATTCGCTGGGTGGTCTGACATGGCGCCTCGACCTTGCGACAGGAAAGTCTACCATCGCTGTACAGATTCCCGAGATGGGGTTTCCCCAAAACGAGACTGACCCCAGCAAGAGAGTGGGCATCAATGGAATCAAGGTGAACCAAGGCTTTCTGTATTTCAGCAACAGCAACTCCAGGTCCATATACAAAGTCAAAATCAACAGAGACGGGACGCAAGACTCAGGCGCCAGTGTCCAATTGGTCGGCCGTTTGCCAGAGGAGGTCTCATTCTTGGATGATTTTGCGGTTGGGCATGGCGGAGGAAGGGAAACAACTGTGTTTGCGACGACGACGTCTGACAACCGGCTATGGGCGTTGGCGCAGGGAAAGAGGCCGGTGGTTGTGGCGGGCGAGCCGGATAGGTTAACACTGGCTGGCTCGACAGCAGCCGCCTTCGGGAGGGGCCATCTGGACAAACATGTGCTGTATGTGGTCACGTCGGGAGGGGTGGGGAAGCCAGTCAACGGAACTCTGACCGAAGGGGGAAAGGTTGTCAAGGTAGACGTGAGTGCATTTGGGCCATAGGACACCTGCTTAGTACCTACACGAGCGAACGAGCGGCGGGCAATCAATGATAGAAGACGAGGTTAAAGACTCAGAAACAGTGTGGCTGCTCTTCCTTAAGCACCTTACTCTACAACGCTAGGGGTATAAAATATAGAAAGCAATTACATGAAAACCAGAAACCCAAAAAGTCATTACTCAAATCCATCCCATCCACCTGTCTCTCCCCTATTATTGCACCTTGTCTATGGGCCTCTTGATGAAAACGCTGCGCTCCCACCCGTCGATCTCATCATACATGGTCACCCTGTCGAGCTCATAGCCGCCAATCTTGGGCATGATGACGGCCCAGATGAGCCAGTACACTCCACCGGCGAAAATGATGCCAAAGCCGACCACGCAGTGGAGCCAGTATGGCAGTTCGTCGTAGATGTTCTGGCCATCCTCGGGGGGCACAAACGGCGCGACGACGAGGTAGATGTTGCTGAGGAAAAAGAAGACGACAACAGGCAGGGTTGCCGAGATGGGGGGGCTCCAGTTCCATGCCTTCCGGTTGAGGTAGAGGTGAATGAGGGCGAGGGCGACAAAGGTGTTGATGATGGCCAAGGGGTACGAGATGAGGTTGAGAATGAAGTTGTAGGCGTCACCGGGGGGAGGGGCGAGCATGATGATGACCGAGACGGCCCAGTGCTCGAGCAGACCGGCGGTGGGGGCGTTGAAAGGCCTGTTGCTGGCCCAGAAGCGGGAAAACGGCAGGATGCCCTCGCGACCGAGCTCCTGAACCAGACGTCCCTGGGAGAAGATGACAGACAGGACGTTGCCAAAGGCGGACAGGGCGACAAAGACGGAAAGGGCACGCTCGGCGGTGCCACCAAAGACGTTCCTGAACAGCGAAGCAGCCACCAGGCGCTGGGCGGCGAGGATCTCATCCTTGGGCACGGCGGCGAAGTAGGCGATGTTGACAAACATGTACAGGACGGAAATGACGCCGATGGCCAGGGGAGCGGCAATCTTGAGGGTGCGGACCGGGTTCTTGGTCTCGGAGAGGGCGTAGTTGGCGTTGCTGTAGCCGATGTAGCTCCAGATGACGTTGTACAGGGCCGTCACGACACCATAGGCAGATCCAGTGGTGCCCTCAAAGGCATCCGTGAAGTTGTGAGGCTTCTCGTCCTCGGGGAGCTTGACATGGCCGGCGAGAGCAACCCAACCGGCAACGACGATGATGAGAATGATGATGACCTTGATGGTGCCGAGAAGGTTTTGCAGGCGGATACCCCACTTGACGCTGGTGGCATGGATCAAAAAGGCAGTGGTGATGCAAGCCAACCCAATGCCGCGCTGGTTCCACCGGTCGACTTCAACGCCGGCAGCGTGGAGAATGTACTCCCTACGGACGGGTTCGGCGTCAGTTTCAGTCTCCACACGTCGAGAAGCTGGAGGAGCAGACATACCCAAAGACGACCGAGTTGCCGCTTGCCCAGCCAAGGAGGACAACATAGCCGGTGTAGAGGCCAGTGGTGAGGAACTTTGGCTTGCGGAAAACGTATTCGAGGTAGTTCTTCTCGCCTCCGTTCTTGGGGATGGCAGTGCCGAACTCGAGATAGACGGCGGTGCCGGCAAGGGCAATCAGCATGCCGGCCACCCAGATGAACAACGACAGACCGACACTGCCGGAAAGCTTCAGGATGGAACCGGGCGTGGCAAAGATGCCAGTGCCGATAACACGGTTGACAATAAGGAAGACGGCCGACACGATGCCAATCTGGCGTTTGGCCTCACTGGCGCGCTGAAGTTGACCTGGTCGGCATGTGTTAGTCATGGGACAACAACGCAAAGGGGGCAGATATCAAGCCCGTACCGACTTCGCTGCCTCCATCAGAGTTCGCAACGGCGCCCGAGTCCTTGAAGTCGTGGCTGTCACCCTCCGGGATCCCGTGAGAGGCCGGGGATCCAGTGAACTTGGACATGATGCTGGCTGTCCCTGCGTTGATGGGCGGGTGACGTTCGGGGGCTGGACGAGAGCGGGCGGCGGCGGCGGCGGTGGTGGTGGTTCCGGGGAAAACACCAGTTCGTCTGGTTGAAGCTATCGGTTTTATCTATTTCTGTCTTCTGATGCGGGCGTCCCAGAACTTCAGATGGCAGCGGCTGGTCCGTGTCTCGGCATGGCACCACAGGGATGGACCTGTTGCCACTGCTGCTGGGCTTTGCTCGTCACCGCAGACCTAGAGCCAAAGAGGCAGGAGATCAAGTCAGTTTTGCGCCCCATGGCGGCGGATCCCTGAGTTCACGGAACACACAGAGTGGGCACATTTTGGTGCGTTATGCCGCTGCCACTGGCTCCAACCCTGCTTGTACGTCATAAGTATCCGCGGCGGCGATGTCGTGATTTGGCGTCATGGCACCAACCCCGAAAATTTTCATCCTCCTTCCCAACGGCGGCCTACAAACCCATGTTTTCGATGGCCGGTTTCTGCAAGTCTGGCCGGGCCGAGGATGCTACCGTGCCACCGGCCACGGAAAGCTTGAATCGTCTCTGCACCGTCTCTTTGGCCATCAACTGCCATGCCATGCATCACGCCAATCCCGACTCCACTTTGTGCCATCTGCTCGGTTCCTGTCTTGTTCTTCCCAAGACCCAAAGCTCAATAATGTCGATGGCGACATAGTAGGCCCTCCTCCAAACAGGCAGGTCGACCTTGTTGCTCTCTGCTGACCATTCGATCACGCCTTTTCGCTATGCCGCGGCTCATTGTCCTGTCCTGTCCGGTCCTGTCCTTTGCTCCTCGTCGTGCCATGCAGTCCTCCAATGTCGATAAATGTCACATAGGTCCCTTTGCACTCGCGCAGGCTGTGGCCTGTCAGCTTCGCTGATCTCGGTGGAGATGATGCTTGCGAGGCATGAACATCCCATGGACGACTTGAAACCTAACGTTGATCCCCGGGCTTCTGCTCGGCAACGCCCCAAGCTTCAACTCCAAAATGCCCCATGTCCAGAGACCCATCTCTGATCACCACCCACCATGGGGGAAAAGCCCTCCGTATGCGGCCCGGAGCGCGTCGTCACAGACAATTCCAAACTCCCCCCACCCATGCCGAGACTTGGCCATGCCATGGAAGGACCATGATGAAGTCTCTTGCCATTGTCCGGCTTGTTTTGTCGTCCCCGACCTCGGATGCCCGTGCTGTAGGTCAATCCCCACCTAACTCTCAAGCGTTGTAAGCGGAGGCTGCTTCGTTGCGATCGCGGAGCAAGCAGGCTGATGTGACATGTCCAACAGAAGGCAGTTGACAAGCGGTAGCCTCGCCTGGTCAGGCGTGAAACACATTATGCTGTTGAGGACAAGGCGCTCGGCATCATGGTGGTTGCACGGGCTAAGTGGTAGGTCCTGTGTGGTATGCTGTTGCTTTGAGGTCAGTCACGGAATGAACAGTGCCAGGTGAATATTTTGACGTACCTTACCTACGGCACCAATGGCCAGTCCATGGGAAAGTCAGCAAACTTCTGTAAACCTGGGGGTGCGGACGAGGAAGCCTGATGCCGACTGATCAGTTGCTGAGGTGTTGAAAAGAGGCCCATGGGAGACTCTTAGTCATGCCCTGGATTCAACCTCGAGATTGGGGGAGGTCACCGCTGCCCTGTTTCAAACGGGGGTGGCTCCCATTAATAACCACCAGGCATGGCAGAATCTTGATGGCCGACAATTAAAAATGCCGACAAGCTAGCGGATGACGCAATTATATGAGGTGCCAGTTTGTGGCTGTCAAAATGCACAGCGCCGCCGCTTGACTCCATCCAATCTGTGAATGGCATCCTGAGATTGGCTCTCTTCAGGAACCTGTCGATGACGGGCCGCAGAGTAATCACGCAATCTCTCCACTGGGCGCCCATCACCAAGGACTCCTGTGGATAATTTGCTGCTCTTTGGGGGTTAGACACTCAAACTAAGTTAGTTGCCGCTGCGGGGGCAGATCATGGTGCATCCAGTTGATGCAGGTAAAGTGGCATCGCAGGACGGCATATGCTGGAAGAAACAGTGCCCTCCTACCTACCTATCATGTGCAATTCCATGCTCATCTACCTCAGGCTGATAAGAGATCGAGCATTCCAGGGTGTGGGAAACATTCAAGCCCTCTTTGCTCAAGCAACCAAATGCTGTGGGCTGGGTCCATTACCCCTAAATGCCCATGTGCAAGATGTACCTCTTATGATAACAGAGAAAAGAGGTGCAAGCTTTGATCTGACCGGTATCCAAGACCCTCTATGATGGATCTAACCAAAGATGGGCTCGCATGCAGATAACGGTCCTCTGAAAGGCTGCTCCTTTCATGTGATGTGCAAGGTGTATATCTTTTAGAAAGAATGAAGTCTTGAGTACATGTTGATCAACAAAAGTCAGGTGGGGTAGCCCTGACTGACAGCACCTGCGTAGCTTTGTATGGGATTCAGGAGTATCAAGGCACATCCTCAAACCAAACTGGTATAGCAAACGCGGCTATATACTCGAAACGAAACACCATTGCATAGAAGTCGAAGCCTATCTTGATTCTGCAGGTACCTACCTACCTACCTAGGTAGGTAGATAAGCAGAAATAATTGAGCCTTGAATTGAGGGGAAGCAATAAGATCAGGATGGACTAGGTAGGTTTTGACACAAGTACCCCTGGGATGGACACCAAGCGCAGGTAGTCTCACCTAGACCTCCGAATAGGCGAAAGGTTGTCCATCTCCAAACACCCAGCTTCTCGTGCCTGCAATATCGGGATACTGGCAGAAGCAACAGTCTTTAATCCCGAGATCACTGCAGCTGGCCTCTTGCTTGTTTTCAGAGAGGGCTTTCTACAGGAGATGAAGAGAAGTGCCAGCTCGGGTGAGACAAGGAGGACCCCCATGTCTCACCCGAGTTCCGTCATGTCATCAAATCAAACCTGAATGCGAGCCCAGCCTTGAATGCGAGCCCAGCCATGAATGCGAAATATCACACCGCGATGTAACATACCTACCATCCTTTGCAGGACCATTGACTTGAATAGGACTAATTTGTTTGGCCGAGCCGCACGGCAGCCTGCATCTTTGGCTTGACCGCGTCATTATGTTGTCGAAGGAATCCTGTTGATCCACCCCCTGATCTTGGCGAAGAGCAAAAGTGTCAGGTCGTCTTCCCACACCTGTTGCATAACGATTTGTACGGAATCATGAATGCCTTTTCGCAAGAGACACAGATCATGCAGGCGCTTTCACTGAAGCGTGCTGCAGTGGTGGTGGCGGCGGCGGCACACCCTCCCAGTCTGAAGCTCAACAAACGCCTTGCCCGCATCTCTGTTCTTATTCTTAGTTTCACCCTGTCCTTGGCTCTCTTTGCTTGGGCAAAACAGCATGACCGACGGGCTCAAAGTCCGTGGTTATCGCGGCTACTGGACAGGACAAGATATGGCAGCTATCCAGTTTCGCCCTTTTACTTCCATGACACGACGACGAGTTTCTCACCCGTGGCTTTCCCTGCAGACCAGATCCAAACCCTTTCTGTCAAGGACATGTGTGCCTCCTTTCCTCACTACCTGATAGGAGAACACATCCAACCCGTCCTGAAGATGGGCCATGGTGAGAATCGCGACATGATCAACGCCCAGCTCAACAGCGTATCCGCCTGCTTCCGGCCCGACGAGCTCCTCATCTTCTCGGACCTCCCCGAGACATTGCCCAACGGTCATCAGGCGATAGACGTCCTCCACAACCTTCCGCAGAGGTATAGGCTGACCAATGATACGCCCGAGGCCCAACCGGAGCCCGACCTTGCCGCCTACGACGCAATGTACGACCTCTTCCAAGCCGGGAACCTGACTGCCGAAAATGATCCCACCATGAAGAACAAAAGGACCGGATGGAGGTTGGACAGGTACAAGTTCCTGGCACAGGTGGAGCGCGCCTGGACCGAGAGAAAGAACAAAGACTGGTACTTCTTTTACGAGAGCGACACGTTTGTTTCGTGGGACAATGTGTTCCGCTTCCTGTCGACACTCAATCCCGACAAGCCGCTGTACCTGGGGAGCCCTTCCCCCGGCCGCCGTGATCCAAAGACGGAGCAAGAGACTTGGTTTGCCAACGGAGGTCCCGGTTATGTGCTTTCGCGGGGTGCGATGAGGGTTCTGCTCGAAAAGAGAGCCTCGTCACGGGAAACGGGGGTGTGGACGGAAGAGCCTTTTCTGTTGAAGTACGTCGACGTGGTGAGGACAGACCCGTGTGGGGATGCCATCCTCGGCTGGGTGCTTTGGCTCGTGGGGATCAAGCTCAGCGGATTCTTCCCGTCCTTCAACACCTATGCGTTGCACTCGCTGCCCTACACAACAAGGCTGTGGTGCCAGAGCTTTCTAACCATGCACAAGCTAAGCCCGAAAGACATGGTCCGGCTCTGGAAATGGGAATTCGGAAACAGGAAACTCGGTCGGCCGTTGACGTATGCCGACTTGTACGAGGGCTTCTTCTTGCCGGAAATGGAAGAGGCTGATGTGAGAAACAACTGGGACAATACTAACTGGGACCGGCTGGCCCGGGGGAGGGATGTGCACGTCGACAGTGTGGACGAGTGCCGGGAGGCCTGCGAGAAGACGACTAGCTGCCTTCAGTATCATTGGAACGGCAAACAAATGAGAAAGTGTGTGTTGATGCCCTTTGTCACACTGGGGCAAGCAAAGGATCCCGAGACGGTGGTGAAGAAGGAGGGTGGAGAGGAGCGGTTTGTGTACACCAGTGGCTGGATAAAGCCTCGCATTGAGAGCTGGGCAAGGGCAAATCCGTGTACGGTGCCTGACTGGGTGAGTCCCAGCACAGAAAGACATTACTGATGATAGTATCCTCTCTTTGCTGAGGAGTTGTCCCAGACTGGGCGATGCAGATACCCATTTTTGTACTTTTTTAGAAATATAAGCCCTCATCCATCAATATCCATAACCCCCTGCTTTCTGGCCGCCTCGACAACCGCACACCGGCTGAGCCTGGCGAGCTCGGTGACGAATTCCTCGACCAGCTTCAGCTGCAGCATCTCATTCTTGGCAACCTGCTTAATCCTCATCTTTGTGATCATTTCGGGCACCGAGTACAACAGGGCCACGTCGTCTGCCGCCTGTGGCCCTAGAGGGTCCAACAAGACGCCGCAAAAGATGGTGAGGACTGCTGACATGGGGTAGAACAGCATGATGCAAAACACCTCGGGTGCCAATAGCACGGGGAGCGCACTCCTCAAGTAGAGCAACGTGGAGCGGCTAGCTTCGAGACTCAAAGCGAGACTGGAGCTGACGCCCTTCATCTCCTCGCCAGGCACTGCCTTGATCTCGCTATGAGTGCCCCAAGCTCGACATCTTCCTGTCGCCCGGTGGATGGTGGCTACCAGGTAATGATATTCAAAGTTGATGACAATGGTCCGGACGCTGTCGTGGGCCTCGCTCAGCGCTTTGTTGACTCCCACGTGGCGGGAAATAGAGAGAGAAGGTCGGTGTTTGAGCGGGACAGATAACCGCCATCTTTCCAGCTCGTCGTCCAGTTCGCGGATATTCCTCAGCAGCTCGGCATCCGTCTTGCGGAGTGCCTCGGCTGAATAGAGCAGCTGGCACGTCTTTGACTTGATAAGCGTCAACCTCAAGTCCCCAGGCAAGCTCGGGATCATGGTCTCATCGTCATGATCGATCTGCATGTATCGGTCGAGGTACTGAGTCTGCGCATAGTTGGGCGGCAGTGACAGGTCACAATGCTCATCTGGAATGCAGGGAGGCTGGCCAGTTCGCAGGGAGAGCTCTTTGTCAAAGTTGTAGGTCAACCAGAAGAGCTTCCGGAGAAGCTTCGGACCCCGCGACGCTGGCAAAGAGGAAGACCAAGGGTCGGCGAGGGTGTGGGCGCCCAGCATAAACATGATGCGGCAGGCGAGGGAGAGGCAGATGAGAGAGGACTGGACGCGGCCGGCAAAGAGCTGATACATGGTCTAGTGAGCTGTCAGCAGGCAAGAAAGCTTGCAGCATAAGGTAGTGGAGCTTGGACAGACTGACCAACATGATCATGGTCTGCAAACTAGTCACCGTGAACTCGCCACGCAGCGCGGCTGGGAGCAAGTGTTGAGCCTTGGCGGCCATGACATCTCCGTCCACCGGCGGCACCACGGGCGACTCGGGCCCGACGAACAAGGTGACCATGCACAGAAAGGCAAAGACGCAGGTTTTGGCAACGACGAGCTCATGGGGCGCTGGGTCGCCCAAACCATAGGCCGTGTCTATAACTTGTTGAAAGGGAACCGTATCTAACACGGGGAAGACCAGTCGAAAATGAGAGTCACTGAAGAAGGCAAGGTACTGATCAGCCACGGCCCTGTCCGGCAGGGACGGCGGCTTGTCGACATGGGGCAGCACATCTTCCTTGCCCAGCGGCGGTGCGAGGTGGTCGACTTCCTCGTCGTCCCACACGACGGGAAAGACGGGGACCTGGCCGGAGCGGGAGCGAATCCACTCGCGGCCCGTGGCCGAGAAATGCGGAACCCCGCTGTACGAGCTGATTTCGCCAAGGTGGTAACCGGCAAAGTGCAGCTTGCCGAAGCATGGTCTCGCAGAGCCAGATGCCGATGACAGCATGGGCTGGTCTTCGAGATCTTGGCTCGGGGAACAGGCGTTGGTGGAAGCGGACACAGGCACAGACATGCCGCCGCCGCCGGACGGGGGTTCAACCCGGTTCTGGGCAGCCAGAGAATCTGTGAACAAAGCCTCGAGACGCTGCAGCTTGTGGGTCAGAGTCTCTTCCGGTGCCTGAGGGCTTGGTCTGTTTAATCTTGTGCTTCACCGGCAGGACGGTCAGCATTGTGTTGGAAGATGAGATGATTTCTCGGCCATGACGGACCTCGACGGCTTCTTGGACACACCCCGCTTCCTGGGGCGAATCTCACGATCAAAGGTGCACTCGAGGCCATGGTGTTTGCACCAGTCGCAGGACGGATGGGCAGGTTCACACTGAATCTACATACATACGGTAGCCAGACAGTCAGCAACCTGGAATCCAAGAGGAGCACCAAGTAAAAAGGGGGTTAGGTAATATAAACACACCTTTCTTTTGTGGCAAGCGTCGCAAGCCCGCTTGCGCCCCATGGTGAGATTTCAGGCCGCTGACAAAGCGCCGTGTCAGGTCAGGTCGGGTCGGGTGGGTGGGTGGGTGTGTGGCAACGGGAAGTGGAAGGGAAGCGGGGACTGGATGAACGGGATGGACGGGAATCGGGAATGGGATGCAGGAAGCAAGACAAGCGGGAAGGATGACGTGAAGCATCTGCTGTCAAACTGCAAACTGCTGGTTTCAGACTTTCATCAGACCTCTGGACTCGAAAGACACTGGCCCGACATTCTGGTCGACTTGGTACCCAAGCTGGGTTTACGATGCGACGGACCCGAGATGGGACGGGGCTCACCGCTGATCGAGAGAGAGAAGAATGAAAACACCGTCCGTGCCTCCGAAGCGGCATATGCCGTGCCAAGCATTGCATACTTCTACGTGTACCCTGTTCCGAGCCACCCGATGAGATTTCAAAGCACCCGACCGGGGCCGGGATTCGTGCCATTCTGTTAGGATGCCTTATCTCCATCTTATCGCCCTCCGACACCATCGGCACATAACGCGCCCGTCATCCGAACCCCGTTCCATGTGGCATCGGTGGCCCCCGTCTCGCGAGGCCGAGAATTTTCTCCGTACTTGACGACCCACTGACCCGTCTTGGCTCCGTTCGTTCGTTGAGATCTTCATGCTTCCAGAACAGAGACTACAGTCTAATCTCCATATAACGATTAGGTCTGTGCCAGCCGGCCGACCGGTATATGGAATTTATCGCTATACTAAACCCCCCCTTTTTTACATCCCCTTTTCTTACTATATATAGTAGTTAAGTCTTTAAAAGTCACTCTATTTATTATTTAACTATAAAACTACCTATAAAGTACGAATCTAATATAGTTTAAGTCCTAATAACCTACTTTTTTATAATAGCCTTAATAATACACCGTTTAATTTACTATAAAATATTTAACTTATTAAACCTTATATCTTTCCTTTATTAATAAAATTATATAATTAAATTAATACCTTTTAACGTCTCGGATTTTATAATTTTTAATATTACTTATTACTTATTATTATCCTCTTCGGCCTTAGCTTTAATAAAGGTTTCAGCAATATAATTAATAAGGTCTTTTAATATATTAATAAAGGCTTTTTTTTTAAAGGTTAATAAAGTTATTAATATTTATTAACTTTTTAATTTAGCCTTATTTTTATAGTTTTTTTATTAACTATTAGATTTTATTACCTTTATTATAATCTTTAAAACGTTTTAAAGGCCTTTAAATAGTATTAAAGAGCTAACTTTTCTAGAAGTAATTTTTAATAGTTTTTAAAGTTATTTTATTACGTTAAGAATTTAAGGACTAGTAAATAGCGTAAAGTATAATAGTCTTCTTTATAAAGTCTCTATTAACTATAGAGATTTTAATTATTTATTTAAGTTATTATTTTCGGTAATAGACTTTAAAGTTATTAATAATACTTTAATTTATAAATTAATATATCGAGGTTATATTAACTAGTAAAAACTTTACAATTATATTCTTTAAGATTTAATAAATAACCTTCTCTTTAATAATTATTAATTTAATAATAATTATTACCGTCGCCGCTTTAATGGCTTTATCCTTTAATTAATTAATAACCGAAATATAAATACTAAAGTTATTAATAAAAAGAAAAACCTTTTTACTTTTTATTTACCGGTTAAATTACTTTAAATATTTAATAAATAACGTTACTATTATTTAAACCTTTTTATTTAAACGCTATATAAAAGGAAGGTTTTTAATATACTTCTTTTAATAATTAAAAATATAAAGGTTATTTAAATAATTTAAAATTTATAAATCTAATTTATAAGTCCCTAAAGTATTATAATAAAGGAGTAAAGTAATTTTATTCTTTATTTTTTTCCGGCCTAATTATATTAATATAATAAGGGTAATATCTAAGGTTATTAATTAAAAGAAACCGGTTTTATCGACGTTATAAATATTATTAAAATAAAAGCCTTTAATAAGCTTTTAAAGCCAGGTAATTTTTTATATAGTAATTTTAATATTAATATAGGTTAAAGCGCTTTTATTACTAAATCGATAACTCTTAATTTTATATTTTCTTTTAAAATTAATAAACTATTTTATTAACTATAACAGTTCTTTAAGTAAATAAAAGTCTTCTATTTTAACCTATAAAGCTTTAGCCGCTTTAATAATAAATTTCCCGATTACCGTTAACTTATTACTTTTTATCTTTATTACCTATTTAAATAAGGCTTTTTTAAAAAAAGAATAGTTAGCGATATAGATTTTTATAACGTTTATTTTACCGTAAAAAAAAGACTTTTTATTAGAAAAGGTATATTTTAATTTAAAAAAGTTAAATATTATACTTTAATTAACCTTACGTTTAAATTCCTATATCGCTTAAGTAATTAAATCTACCTATATTTTAATAAGGTTTTCTTTAATATAAAGATAAATAGTTTATTACTGTTTTTTTATAATAATATAGCGCCGTTATTTTTTTATAAGTAATATAGTTAAAGTAATTAATATTAAAAAAAGGATCGTAATATTAGTAATAAATAAACGGTAATTATTAAGGTTTATTATATAGGTTTAGTCTTTTAATATAATTAAAGGTAGGAAAAAGAAAAAAACCTATAAGAAAAAAAGAAAAAAAATAGTCTCAGACCTCAGACCTCTTTTTCTTCACCCTAGAGCCAAGTGTGGCCCCACAGGGCCCACAAGCCGCACAGGCCACTTCCAGGTATTTGTGGGCCTCCCGAGCAAACTCTTGAAAAGAGGTCTGAGACCACATTGCACGAAATAGCCGAGCATAGTAAAAAAATAGCACTTTTTGCACTATATTTACTTAAATATCTTACCATTAGGATTTTTTAAAAATATATGAAAAATTAATTGAATATAGTATAAAAGAGGGCTTTTTAAATGTACCTTTTTTTTTTTTTTATAATGTAGGGTTTATTTTTAAATAAATTAACGGGAGGCCGTTTTGTATGGTAGAAATTGCGGAAAAAATCTTTAAAAGAAGGATGCCCTATATTAACTTTTCCCACTTTAGGTTAATTTTAAGAATAAATATATACTGAAGATCGTCTTTTAAAGGCCTTTTTTAATTATATTTTACTATTAAAATAGGCTTTATATTAGTTAAATAGTAATATAAAAGATAATATAGTAAATGTAAATAGTAAGGAAGTGGTGCCGGAATCTAGGAACAGTTAATTGTTAGATTAGATAAGGAGATTAGATAAGGGAGATTAAATAAGAGACCCTGCTTTACGTCTTACTTACCTAAGCCTTACTTTATAAATCTTATAAGTAAGTCCCGTATATAGGCCAAGGAGTACCTTATAAAAGGGCTTTTCCTATATTATTAAGAAATCCCTGCCTTTTTATTAATTTATTACCTTTTACTATACCTTTACTATTTATAATATTTAGACTTTATAAATCGGTAATAAGTAGTAACTGCGACTTTATTATTAAGTATAGTCGTTTAACCGAATAATTAACTACCTTATAACTATCTTTAATTAGTAATTTCCGCCTTTATAATTACTTTACTTTAAATCGATTACGACCGTTATTACTTTTATTAATTAATAGATTAAGCTTTAATTATATTAATTATTAAGTAAATTTTTAAAGCGCTATTTATTAATTAATATATTTTCCGTAAAACCTTATTTTTTATTAGATTTATCGTTATTATTAAAACCTTATTTACTTTTTTATATCGATTAAATACTTTTATATAATAATACTTCCGAATTTAAATTTATTAATATTTAATAAGTTTAAATAATTAAGTATTTTCCGTTTTAACGTTAAAGGATTCCTTTATTACGTTTTCGGACTTAAGCTATTTAATTAATTTAATATTTATAGCCGAACTTAAGTATATTATAAATTAAAGGAAAGGTTCTTTATTTACTTACCTCTTTACTTTATTATTTCTTCTTTATTTTAAAAGTTCGTAAAATTATTATTTATAATTTATAATTATAGACGGCTTTAATATAAAAAGTAAACTATCCTTTATTTATAATATCGATTAATTACTAATATAATAAAATATCGATTTAAAAGACTATCGTCAGATTTATTTATCATCGTATAAAGTTTAAATATTAAAAACTTTTAATATTAAATTATTAACAATAACCGGTCTTTAAATTAAATCGAAATTAAAATCTATAGCTTTAAAAAATTAATTTAATAATAAAGTAAGCGGAAATAATAATGTAGCTTTAACGGAAAATAACTTTAACTTTTAAATAAACTTTAGGCTTAGTTTAATATTATATTTAACTTTTATATTATTTTCCAAAGAATTAAATAAGATTTTTTCTAACGTTAACCTTTATAATTTCTTTAACGTTATTAATTACCGTTATAAAAAGATTATCGAAATTATTATTAGGTCTTTAAATAAATTAAAACCGTTATTATTTAACTTATTTAAAAGAAATAAAAATAGCGTTAATTAGTTTAAACTTTAAGTAGACTGTTTTATTTTAACGTAAAAAAAGGTCGCTATACTTATTAAAATCTAAAATTTTAATTACTTTAATTTATTAAAGTTAGTTTAATTAACTTAGTATTATTACTTTAATATTTAAAAATTTTATAAGGATATTAAAGTATTAAATTAAAATATAGGGGTATTAAATGGAAAATATTATATTTTTAATAAATATATAAATAACGTTTAAAATATTACGAATTTTAATTAAGCCTTAATTTAAACCGGATTAAATAAAGTTACGAAAATAAATAGCGATATCGATAAAGTTATTATAAAGTGTTAAATTATAAATAAATTAATATAAAATATATTATTTTATATCGGTTAAGTAAAAAAGGAAATTTTAATTATTTATAAGTAATTTATTTTATTTACCTTTATCGATATTAATAACGAGTTCTTTTAAATGGTAATTAAAAAGTAGTAAAATAAGGCTGAAGAGATTTAACTTCGATTTAAGGTAATAAAAAAAGCTGCCGATTAATTCCGGTAATTAAACGGATATCGGGAATATACGATAGTTACTTTATAGGTTAAATATAATACTTTAAAGGCCTAGGTTTAATAATATATAAGTGATTATTTGGAAATTAATTAAACGGCGGTTATTTTTAAAGACTGCGTAAATTAAATTATAGTAACGGTAATTAAGTTTAGCGGTAAATTAAAGAACTTTAATATATAGATAGTTATTACGTAGGATTGCTTTAATGATTTAAAGTTATAAGATATAGTAGTTATTAAAATATTTAAACGGATTATAAATTTAAATTTATTTAATTTAGTTTATTATAAAATAACGGTCCTGGTTTAAAAAAGATATTACGTTTAGATAGTAGAAACGGTATAAACCTTTTAGTATTAGAGACTTAATTATATTTTTTACGGTAGGACCTTGTAAATATTTAAGCTTTAATTTAATTTAGTTAAAAACTTTAATATTTACTTAGTTTTTATAATTAAAAGTAATTTTTACTTTAATAATACTTTTTTTATTATTTACGCTATTAAAACTCCCGATATTTTCCGAATAATATTTTATATTACTTAAGTAATATTATTTAAAGTTAATAGTCGGTACTTTAAAAACGACTATTTACTTAAGGATAACTATTATACTAAACGGAAAGGTATTTATAAAAGTAATTATTATTTATATATTATTTCCTTTAATAAAAGCTTTAATATTAAATTTAAAAAAAAAAATATTAAACTTTTTAACTTTAAAGTTAAAGACCGTATCGATATAAATATAGTTATTAATAGTAGTAAAACTTTATTTAATAACGTTAATTTTTTTATCGATTATATTTATAATATAGTTAACGACTTTATTTTAAATATTAATTTAAAACTTTAGATTTTTAGTTTATTCCCCTTTTTTTTATTAAATACCGCTTTATATTAATATAATACTAAATTAGCTTTTATTATAAGGATATCCCTCTGTCGTTGAAGCTTAAACGTATATTTAAATGTCTTTACTATTTATTTCCTTTTTAATCTTATTAAAGTTAACGGGCGATTTAATAAAGGACGTCTTTACCTCTGTAATATTTATAACGATAATAGTATTATTAAAGTATATTTTTAAAAAATATTACGTTACGTTAAAAATATAGGTATCTTTACTTTTAATAATAGGAATTAATAGGTTATTTTACGTTAAATTTAAACGATTATAAATATTAATATTTAATAGTATTTAAAAGACTTTAAGAAATTTAACTTAATAGAATAGTTTATATTTTATATTAATAAAAAGTATTTAATTTTAAAAGTAGCGGTTTATTATTATAATTTAAAAAAGTCTTTAAACGATTTATTTACGTCTTTTTTTTATTTTACTTTTTCGTTTTTTCGTTATAATTAATCTCGCTTTTAAAATCGTTATAGTAAATATAACAATATAAATAAACTTAAATATAGTATTAATAAATTTAAATATAAAGCGTATAATAAACTATATTATAAAAACCGAAATTAAAAGTATAAGAAACAGGAGGGCTATAATAATTACTTATATTACGATTAAAGATATAAAGAGTAAATTTACTTTATTGAAAAACCTGTTTAAAAAATAGATTAATTTCTTTCTTTTACTTTTAACTGTTTTATATTATTATATAATAACCTTTCGGATTTTAACTTTAACGTAAATAAATATAATAGTTTATTTTTTACTTTAAAGTTTAATAATAGTTTTTTTATTATTATCGATAAAAGCTTTTATTATAATAAATATAAATATACTTTTACTTTATATTATATAAAGAAAGTATATCTATATCGTAACCTAAAGGCCGTTAAAGTTAAGAGACTATAACTTCGATTTAATAACTCCTTTTATTATATATATAAGTATTACGCTATACTTTTCTCCTTTTATAACGTACTATTTATTTATTTTAAAAATTACTTTTTTATTAAAGGAGGTTAAGTTTAAGAAAATAATGTTACCTCCGACTTAAACCTCGAAATTAAAAGGCTTTTTTACCGGTAATTTTAAATTAAATAAAAGAAATAGGAGGTTAAAATAATTATATATATTAAATTTGGAGAATTTATAGAATTTTAAGTTATAAAAACGTTTAAAATTAATAAGGAATTTAATAAAGAAGGTAATTTATTATTTAACTATACTTATATAAAGGTTAACGCTATAAATTAATTTAACGGTACTGTTTTTAAAATCTATTTTAATTTAGAATATAATTATTTATTAATTAACCGTAAGTTCTTTAATATATTTAAATATACTATCGTTAAAAAAATAAATAAAGTTTATAAAATCGGAGGTACTTTTATTTGCCTAATTAAATTTATTATATTTTATATTTACTTTATAGAAAGGTTTAAAAACGGTAAACCGACCTTTATAAAATTAAAGTATATTACTTAAGTATTTAATAACTTACTTCTTTTATTATTAATAAGTACCGAATTCCTTTACCTTTTTATTATTATTATTAATTATAGTATTAACGTAATTATATTTAAAAGTTTAAATAGTTTTACCGTTGAATTTAATATCGAATCTTACGTTAATCGGTACCGTTATAAAGTTACTTTTATAAAATATATAGCCCTATTACTTAACGTAAAAGCATATATAAAAGTTTAATATATCGCCGTTCCCTATAACCGCCTTTTTTTATTTTAAACTATTTATATTAGTACTTTTAACGCCGTTATTAACGTTAAGACTTTTAAAGTTATTATAATTTATAATATTATAAATAAAATAATAATTATCTTTAAATATACCTATTTCGGTAATATTATAAAAGCCGAAAATAGCGGTTACTTTAATTTTAATTAGTTAAACGTTATAAAAGTTATTACCTTTATTAATATTACTATTACTATAATCGCTATAGGTTTAATTTCCCCTATTAATAGTAAAGAGTTTAATATTTTATTTAAAGTCGATAATTATATTAAGGTTTTAACCGTAAAGTATAAGCCTCCTATTTATATTAATATTAAATTATAATTAATAAGTTTAATTAATTTTATAATTAGTTTAAATAATTAAAGTATTACTTACTTTATTTTATTTAATAATACCTTTTAAATTAAATTAAACGATACTTTATTTTTAAATGTAATATTTAATATTATTTAAAGTATATTTTAATTACTTAAGCCTTTTAACGTATTTATAATATTAAAGAAATATTTAACCTTTAAATTAAAGATATTTATTACTTTACCGAAAATAATTATTAATAAAGGTATTTATATATATATTATTAACTGGAAAATAAAGTAATACTTTATTTAATTTATAAAAAAGTTTTTATAGTTTTAAATAGAGAAGTTTAATTTAATAAATATACTTCCGGAGAAATAAATATATATCCTTTTAATTAATAGATAAAAACCGAAATTAAGGCCCTTATAAATATACCTTTTTAACCGGTAAAATCGCGAATTTCTTAATAAAACTTTCGGCGCTTTATATTAATATAGTAAAATATATTTTAATAATAAGTTAACCTTTTTTATTTACCTTATATTTATAGTTTAAAAGATAGTTAATAAAGTTATTAAAGGGTACGTCGTTATTAATTTACGGTAATTTAATAAAGTTATTATCCTCGATTATTATTTATTTCTTTTATAGGTAAATATTATTTAAGCGTTATATAATAAGTAATATATTATAGTTATTAATACGTTAAATTCTTTTTATTAATTTAAAGTTTATTTACTATATATAAATTAATTTATATTAATTAATTTTTATAGTATAAAAACTTTATACGTTATATTAATAGGTTTTAAAAATATATCTATTTACATTTAACGGTATATAAATCGGTTATTTAATAAATATAAGATATATTATAAAGTATATATCGACGATATTATTATTTTCTCGGATATAGTCGAATAATATTTAAAGTATTTAAATATATTTTTCGTATTATTTAATAAGAAAGATATTTCGATCTTTTTAAAGAAGTTTTAATTTAAATATCTTAATATAAAGCTACTTAGTTTTTACGTCGATATATTTAATATAACGATTATTACGGAATATATAATAGTATTTAAGAAATTAATATTCCCCGATAACTTTATAGCCTTAAAGTAATATTTAAGTGGTTCTAACTTCCTTTATTATTTTCTATTATATTATTTAATTATCGTTAAACTACTATAAAAGTGTAAAATTATATTATTAATTATAAGCCGTAAAGCCGGTACGTTTAAAATTAATAATCCAGAGAAGTGTAAAAATTATTATTACCGGATTACTTTTATTTTTATTAAATTTAAAAAAGAGTTATTTAAAGCTATTTAGGAAGTTATATATAAGGAAGATTCTACTGTATTTTACTATTTTTACTTAAATAAAGACCTTTTTATATAGTTTAATAGATTTATCGAAAAAGGTTTTAATATAATAGTATTTTACGTTTATAATAATTATAAATAAATCTCTAGTATTTATATTCCGGTAAATTAAATTTTATCGATTATATTTTTAAATAAAAGTTTAATTAAGGTCGAATTATAATATAGCCCGATCGAATTTAAAGTAACCGCTTTAATTTAAATTATAAAAAAACTTTATATTATATTTTATTTATTAAATAAATTTATTATTATTTTTATAAATTATTACTTTATTAAAGGCTTAATAAAAAAGATTATTATTAAGATATATTTAATAGACCGGTTAAATCTTTATTTTATTAACGTTTCGGTATATCTTTTTATATATAACCTTTATATATATTATATATCTAGTAAAAAGAACTTTATACCTAATACGTTAAATAGGTTAAAGATAATTAAAGACTAAGAAAAGTGTAAAAAAGGCGTTACCGTTTTAAACGACGTTTAATTTACTTTTATTAAAGTAAAAATAAATAATAAATTTAAAGAATATTTTATTATTAGTTATAATTTAAACTATAAGTATAAATTAATTATTAAAATATTTAAGTTTTTAAAAGTTAGCAAGGGTATTAAATACTTTTCTTACTTTAAGCTACCGTTTAGTATTATAAACGACTTATTATATAATATTAGATTTAACGGTATTTATAGTTTTTATATTTTTTAATTTATATTAAAGGAAATTTTTAAAGTAATTTATAATAAAAAATATTATTTCGGCCGAAATTAAATAATATATAACCTTTATAATTTGTTAATTTATAAAAAGATTTATTAAGTTAAAACCTATATAAACCGCTATTTAATATACAGGTTATATAATTAAAATAATTTTAAATTAAACGGAAAATATTAATTAATCTAATTGCGATATATTTAACCGATAAACGTTATTACAATAAATTTTATTATAGGTTTTTTAAAGGTTAAATCGTTATATATCTTATAATAAATCGAAAAATACTTTATTTACGATTAATTATTAACTATTATTTATAAAGCTTTAAAAAAAACTTTTTTATTATTAAGTAATATTAAATATAATACCGAATAATAAATAATTACTTTTATCCGGTAATTAATAATTAGCGATTAGGGTTTATTATTAAATATTATCTTTAATTATAATAGGAAATTTACGTCGAATTTTTAAAAAGCTATATAAAAACTAACCGGAATTAATTTTATAATAACTATTACGTATTATTTATAAGTAAATAAGTAAGTAAAGGTAAAAAATAAATAAGTTAAATTTACTTTACGTTATTTTTATTTTAAGAAATTAACAGATAGTTAATTAAATATCGTTTTTTTTTATTAATAGAGCTTTAACGTTATATATTCCTCGGTTATTAAATTTATTACGTATAAACTTTTATTTAATTAAAGGCTTCGGAGTTTATTAAATATTATAATTAATAATTATCGTAAGGAAAGTAAAAACTTTACGGTTTTAAAGGACTACTTTTAATAAAATATTTAATTAATAATAAACTTTATTACTATTAAAGTTAAATATCGATATAATAATAAATATAAATTAATATATTTTAACGTTAAATAATAGGTTTATTTATAGTTATACTATAGGTATTATTTTTTAAAAAAACTATTTAAAAAGCTTTTTTAATAATATAGCAGGTTATTTTTAATAAAATATTACGTTAATTAATTAATATATAAATTTAAATTATTAAACGATTTTAAAATTTATTTTATTATATTAGTAATTTACCTTTTTACTACTTTATTTAACGTTAACCTTTTCGACCGAGTCGTAATTTCTTTAAGGCCTATCGAAGACTTTTAATCCGATAAATCTAATATTAAAAACGGTAAAGTATATAAGGTTAAGGTTATATTTAATTACCGGCTTTATAAAGGGGGTTTTAAGTATTTTATTAAATAAAAGGGCTACGGTAATAAGTAAAATAAGTTTAAAATAAAATAATAATTACGCTATTCCTTTAAATTTATCGCCGATTATTAGACTTAAAAAGGTAATTACTTTATTATTAGTAAGGAAAAGAAAAAGGTATTTTAAATTAAATTTCTATTACTTCCGGCGCCGGTTACTATATTATTAAACGAAAAGGTTAAAAAGCCTCGAGGTTAATTTTATAAGGATATAATTACTATTTAATATAATTCCTATTATATAAAAAAGGATTAATAGAAAATCGCTAGTATAGAATTAAGTATAGGTATAAAATTAAAGCTATTTAGGATTATTGAGGGTAGTGAGTTTTTTCCTTATTGGGGGGTATTTAATATTGGAATCTAGAAATAGTTAATTATTAAATTAAATAAGGAGATTAAATAAGGGAGATTAAATAAGGGACCTTACCTTACGCCTTACTTACCTAGGCCCTACCTTGTAAATCCTGCAAGTGGGTCCCGCGTATAGGCTAGGGAGTACCTTGTAAAAAGGCTTTTCCCACACTACTAGGAAATCCCTGCCCTTTTACTAATTCATTACCTTTTACCATTTACTATTCACAATATTCAAACCTTATAAATCGGCAATAGGAAGGCTTATTTTTTTACATTGCCTTTCTACTAAAATAGGCTATACCTAAGTAAAAATATACTTTAAGGATAGCTTAAAAAAGATAGTTATTTTAACGTTAATTATACCTTTGTAGGCTTTATAATAACTGGGTAGTAGTATAAAAGGTAATGTGGTAAATATAAGCCTTTTTTATTACCTATATTTACTACTTACCTTTTTTACCTTTACTGGGCTTACCCGGGTATAATTAATATTGGAAGAAAGGCCTGAAAAAGACGGTTATTTTGATACTGGGTGTATTTAAATTGGACAATTAGGTATTGTGGTATATATATAAGAAGCTAAGTATTAAGTAGAAAATATATATAAACTAGCCTTTCTATATATATATTATATCGCTTAAACGTCCTATTAAGGTGTAACCGGTATTAAAAAGACCGTTTTTTCTAGGGCTTTCTTTTAGTACTAATTATACTTATGTAGGCTAGTAGTTATAGAAAAGGTAGGTGGAAAAGGTAGGTGGTGTAGGTGGTAAGGAAGGCTTGTACTTACTATATTACTTACTATATTACCCTTTCTACTATTACCTAGTCAGTATAAAGCCTACGTAAGTGTAACTAGTATTAAATTAACTGTCTTTTTTAGGCCTTTCTTTTAATACCACTTACACCCGGGTAAGCCTAGTACTGGCAAAAAGGCCTATATTCCTGGGCCACGTTTAGCGAAAAATAATAAAATAGACTTAGACTAGCTATTGCTATTATATTTAGTGGGTTTTGATTAGCCGGTTTAGGGGGGTGTGGGCCTGTAGGGCAAAGGGTACATTCAACTAGTCTCAGAATTTAGACCTCTTTCGTCATTCTTTACCCTAAAGCCAAGTGTAGCCCCACAGGGCCTACCAGCCGCACAGGCCACTTCCAGGTATTTGTGGGCCTCCCGAGTAAATAATGAGAAAGAGGTCTGAGACTATGTTGGTGTTTTTGGCCGAGTATAATAGAAAAATGGCATTTTTCGCACTATACTTACTTAAATATCTCGCTATTAGGATTTTTTAAAAATATATGAAAAATTAATTGAATATAGTATAAAAGAGAGCTTTTTAAATGTACTTATTTTTTTTTTGTATAATGTGGGGTTTATTTTTAAATAAATTAACGGGTGGCTATTTTATATAATAGAAAAATTCTATAAAAAAAGGATTACTTATATTATATTTTTTATTTCTGGGCTAAATTTAATAAAAAAAGTATGTTAAAGATTGTCTTTTAAAGGCCTTTTTTAATTATATTTTACTATTAAAATAGGCCTTATATTAGTGGAATGGTAGTATAAAAGGTAATGTAGTAGGTATAAGTAGTGAGGAAAGCTTACTTTTTTATATTACCTTTCCACTAAAACAAACTATACCTAAGTAAAAATATACCTTAAGGATAGCCTGGAAAGGACGGTTATTTTAATACTGGTTATACCTTTGTAGGCCTTATATTAATTAAGTGGTAGTGGAAAAGGTAATGCGGTAAATGTAAGCCTTCCTTACTACCTATACTTACTACCTACCTTTTCTACCTTTATTAGGCTTACCTAGGTGTAATTAATATTAGAAGAAAGGCCTGAAAAAGACGGTTATTTTAACACCGGGTATATTTAAATTGGACAATTAGGTGTTGTGGTATATGTGTGGGAAGGCTGGTTTATATATATTTTCTACTTGATACTCGGCTTCCCACACATATACTACACCACCCAGACGTCCTACTAGGGTGCAACCGGTGTCAAAATAACCGTCTTTTCCAGGGCTTCCTTCCAGTATTAATTGCACCTACGTAGGCCTAGTAGTCGTAGAAAAGGTAGGTGGTAAGTGTGGGTAGTGAGGAAGGCTTGCACCTACCACATTACCTTTTCCAACACTACCCAGTCAATCCACCACCACCCAGTCAATATAAGGCCCACGTAAGTATAACCGGTGTTAAATTAACCGTCTTTTCCAGGCCTTTCTTCCAATACCACTTGCGCCTAGGTAAGCCTAGTACTAGTAAAAAGGCCTATATTCCTGGGCCACGCTCAGCAAAAAACAATAAAATAGACTTAGACTAGCTGTCGCTGTTATATTTAGTAGGCTTTGATTGGCCGGTTCAGGGGGGTATGGGCCTGTGGGGCAAAGGGTACATTCAACAGTCAAGCTGGTCTGAGCTCTGAGACTAACATTCAACAGTCAAGCTGGTCTGAGCTCTGAGACTAAAAAAAAGGGGGTTGGTGAAAAAATAGGACTAGGATTAAGGAGGTAGGTTATAGAATTTAAGGGGTAAATCTTAGAATTTAAAGGGGGGTCCCTATTAAATATAACGATATTGGTAGATTTATAAGTAAGATCCTTAACGATTAATTTAATATGGAAAATATCGTACTAGCTTATATAAAATAGGTCCGTTCGGCCGATTTAACCGGTATATAGTGAAATATCGGTATAGCTTATATCGTTGTGTAGAGATTAGACTATAGATCAACCCTCCTGTTAGTGCACAGCACACCAACCTCTGTTTGTACACTATCCCTTCATCGAGATGGGCACAGCTCTACCTGCTGCCTAGCTTCCGATCTACCTTTGGTAGCTAACACTCTTCGGGCAGGCATCATGACTAATAAGCGGTTCCATCACCATCACCAGGGCAGACACCCAGCAAAACATTCGTGGCAGTGTGTGAGAGTGTCCACTCCAAGTCAAGGCTTCAAACTTATCGCCAGGATCAGCCCGTCACCAACTTCGTGATTCAGGAACAAAGTGGAGAGATGGGCATCCACCTCCTCCACCATCGCGGCGTTGGGTTGGCCGCCCTGCCGATGCCGATGTTGAAGCTGACTGGGTAAAATCGGGGGGGGGGGAAACGTCAATTAAATAGCCTTCGGGGCCTCGTTTGCTTGGCTCAGATTCCTTCCTGGTCCTCCATCCCATCGTACCGGTCCCTCTCAACCCTTCGCCGGCAAAGCCATCATGGAGACGGCACCAGATCCCATCCCCGACTCCACCGGAGTTGTCCACGAATGGAAACTCAAGCACAAGGTCGAGGCCATCCGTGAGCGCGACAGCCGCTCCGGCCTTCCCAAGAGGGAACTCGGTGTCACTTGGAAGCATCTTACCGTCAGCGCCATCTCGTCCGACGCCGCCATCCACGAGAACGTCATCTCCCAGTTCAACATCCCAAAGAAGATCCAGGAATCCCGCCACAAGCCGCCCCTCAAGACCATCTTGGACAACACCCATGGCTGCGTCAAGCCGGGAGAGATGCTCCTGGTGTTGGGCCGTCCGGGCTCGGGGTGCACGACTTTGCTCAACATGATTGCCAACAACAGGAAGGGCTATCAGAACGTCGAGGGAGATGTCAAGTACGGCAGCATGGACGCCTCGGAAGCCGAAAAGTACCGTGGCCAGATCGTCATGAACACCGAGGAGGAGCTCTTCTTTCCCTCCCTGACCGTGGGGCAGACCATGGACTTTGCCACTCGTCTCAAGATCCCCTACCAACTGCCTGACGGCGTGCAGTCCAAGGAGGAGTTCCGCCAGGAAATGATGGACTTTCTGCTCGAGAGCATGAGCATCACGCACACCAGAGGCACCAAGGTCGGAAACGAGTTCGTCAGAGGTGTTTCCGGCGGCGAGAGAAAGAGAGTTTCCATCATTGAGACGTTGGCCACAAGGGGCAGCGTCTTTTGCTGGGACAACAGCACCAGAGGTCTCGATGCAAGCACGTAAGTTTCTTGTTCTCATCATATCCAAGTCCTTGGGGGCGCAGCTGACAAGGAAATCGCAACAGTGCTCTGGATTACGCCAAAGCCATCCGTGCCATGACCGACGTTCTCGGGCTGGCCTCGATTGTCACTCTGTACCAAGCAGGCAACGGCATCTATGACCTCTTCGACAAAGTCCTTGTCCTCGACGCCGGCAAGGAGATCTACTACGGCCCCATGCAGGATGCTCGCCCGTTTATGGAGCAGCTCGGGTTCGTGTGCCGAGACGGAGCCAATGTTGCCGACTACCTCACCGGCGTCACCGTCCCTACCGAACGCTTGATCGCCCCCGGCCACGAAAAGACCTTTCCCCGCAACGCCGACCAGGTGAGAAGCGAGTACGAAAAGTCCACCATCTACCAGAAGATGATCGCCGAGTACAGCTACCCCGAGACGGACGAGGCCAAGGAGAAGACAAAGCTGTTCCAGGGCGGCGTCGCAGCCGAGCGGGACAACCACCTCCCCAACAGCAGCCCCTTGACCGTTTCTTTCCCTCAGCAAGTCCTTACCTGCATCATCCGCCAGTACCAGATCCTCTGGGGTGAAAAGTCAACCATTGCCATCAAGCAGGGCTCGACACTGGCACAGGCCCTGATTTCCGGTTCTCTCTTTTACAACGCTCCCGACAACTCGGCCGGCATCTTCCTGAAGGGAGGTGCTTTGTTCTTCGCCCTTCTCCACAACTGCCTGCTCTCCATGTCCGAGGTTACCGATTCCTTCCACGGCCGCCCCGTGCTCGCCAAGCACAAGGCCTTTGCCTACTTCCACCCCGCCGCTTTCTGCATCGCTCAAGTCACGGCCGACATTCCGGTTCTGCTGTTCCAGGTTTCCATCTTTGCCATTGTTCAGTACTTCATGGTCGGGCTCGCCATGTCGGCCGGCAGCTGGTTCACATACTGGATCGTTGTCTTTGCCACCACCATGGTAAGCCTATTTCCGCTTCTGTCTCTCTCTCTCTCTCTTTGCATTACTAACGAGGTGTTTCTCCCAGTGCATGACCGCCTGCTTCCGCATGATCGGAGCTGCCTTTTCAAACTTTGATGCCGCCTCCAAGATCTCGGGCTTGGCCGTCAAGCTCCTCATCATGTACACGGGCTACATGATCATCCGGCCCAAGATGCACCCCTGGTTCGGCTGGATCTTCTGGATCAACCCCCTGGCTTACGCCTTTGACGCTCTCCTCTCCAACGAGTTCAAGGGCCAGACGATTCCTTGCGTCGGGCCAAACCTTGTCCCCACCGGACCTGGCTACATGGGCCTCGAGGATGGCCAGCAGGCCTGTGCTGGCGTGGGCGGCGCCGTGCCGGGTCGCAGCTACGTTCTCGGCGATGACTACCTGAGCTCGCTGGAGTACGGCAGCAGCCACATCTGGAGGAACTTTGGAATCATCTGGGCTTTCTGGGCCCTGTTCGTCGCCGTCACGATTCTGGCCACCACCCACTGGAAGTCTGCGTCTGAGGGTGGGCCGTCCTTGTTGATTCCTAGGGAAAAGTCAAAGGTCGGGCTCCGCGGCGCTCGCAAGAACAAGGCCGGCGATGAAGAAGCCGCCGTCGACGAAAAGGGCGGCTTCTCCTCGGGCAGCGGCAGCGAGACGGACGAGACTCTTGTCGTCAAGGGTGCCGATGCGCAGACGCAAAAGCAGGAGGGGGAGCTTGTTCGCAACACTTCGGTTTTCACCTGGAAGAATCTCTGCTACACCGTCTCCACCCCCGACGGCGATCGCCAGCTCCTCGACAATGTTCAGGGATGGGTCAAGCCCGGCATGCTGGGTGCCCTGATGGGGTCTTCTGGCGCTGGCAAGACCACTCTCTTGGACGTCCTTGCGCAGAGAAAGACCGAAGGCGTCATCAAGGGAAGCATCATGGTCGACGGCCGTGAGCTGCCTGTCTCTTTCCAAAGAAATGCGGGCTACTGTGAGCAGCTTGACGTGCATGAGCCGTATGCTACCGTCCGGGAGGCGCTCGAGTTCAGCGCCCTTCTGCGGCAGCCCCGCGAGGTCCCCCGCGCCGAAAAGCTGCGTTACGTCGACACCATCATTGATCTCCTCGAGCTGCACGACCTGGCCGACACTCTGATCGGCCGCGTCGGCATGGGTTTGTCCGTGGAGCAGCGCAAGCGTGTCACCATCGGAGTTGAGCTCGTCGCCAAGCCCTCCATCTTGATCTTCCTGGATGAGCCCACCTCGGGCCTTGACGGCCAGTCTGCCTACAACACGGTCCGCTTCCTCCGCAAGCTCGCCGACGTGGGCCAGGCCGTCCTGGTCACGATTCATCAGCCCTCGGCCCAGCTCTTTGCCCAGTTCGACACACTGCTCCTGCTGCAACGCGGCGGAAAGACGGTCTACTTTGGTGACATTGGTGACAACGCCGCCACGGTCAGGGACTACTTCGCCCGCTACGGTGCCCCCTGCCCCAAGGAAGCCAACCCTGCCGAGCACATGATTGACGTGGTCTCCGGCCATCTCTCCCAGGGTCGTGACTGGAATGAGGTTTGGCTCGCGTCCCCCGAACACAGCGCAGTGGTCAAGGAGCTGGATGAAATCATCGCCGAGGCCGCTTCCAAGCCTGCTGGCTACGTGGACGACGGTCGCGAGTTTGCCACACCCCTGCTGGAGCAGACCCAGGTCGTCGCCAGGCGCATGAACATCTCCCTGTTCCGCAACAGAGACTATGTCAACAACAAGATCATGCTGCACATCTCGGCCGCCCTCATCAACGGCTTCAGTTTCTGGATGATCGGTGACGACATTTCGGATCTGCAGATGATCCTGTTCACCATCTTCCAGTTCATCTTTGTCGCTCCCGGTGTCATTGCCCAGCTGCAGCCGCTCTTTATCGACCGTCGGAACATCTTTGAGGCCCGCGAGAAGAAGAGCAAGATGTACTCTTGGATCGCCTTCGTCACCGGCCTCATCACCTCGGAGATCCCCTACCTCATGATCTGCGGCGTCTTGTACTACTGCTGCTGGTATTACACTGTCGGTTTCCCCACCTCGTCCAAGCGTGCCGGGGCAACACTGTTCGTCATGCTCATGTACGAGTTTGTGTACACGGGCATGGGCCAGTTCATCGCTGCTTACGCCCCCAACGCCGTCTTTGCCAGTCTCGCCAACCCGTTCATCCTCGGTATCCTGGTCGCCTTCTGCGGTGTCCTGGTCCCATACGCACAGATCCAGGTCTTTTGGAGGTACTGGATCTACTACCTCAACCCCTTCAACTATCTCATGGGCTCCATGCTGGTCTTTGCCGCCTGGGACTGGCCCATCAGCTGCAACCCTCACGAGCTGGCCAGGTTCAATCCTCCCAACGGCACCACCTGTGGCGAATACCTGAGCACCTATCTCGAAAAGGGATACGGGATGGCTGCCAACCTGCTGAACCCCGATGCCGTCTCCGAGTGCCAGGTCTGCCAGTACAAGTCTGGAAGCGATTACCTCCGCACCATCAACCTGATGGAGTACAGCTACGGCTGGAGAGATGCCGGCATTGTCGTCATCTTTGTCATCAGCTCGTATGCTTTGGTCTATGGCTTGATGAAGCTGAGAACCAAGACCAGCAAGAAGGCTGAGTGAGGGCACTACCTACCTAGGTAGGTAGTCTCTTTTTTTCTTTTTCTTTTCTCTCTTGTTAACATGTACGGGGCTTTTTGGCGAATTCTCACGTTTGGCCACTCGGTAGCATTCTTTTTCTCATATTTTTATTTCTTTCCCTTTAGACTTTGATACCTGGATAGACTTCTTGCATAGACAGACATACATGAATTTCAATACCTATTTTTTACTACATCGCTATGCCTTCATCGGTGCAAGTTCCCTCCCCACAAGCCTCTCTCGGTCATCCTCATCCGAGCTGTAGACATCATCCGGCACAGGGGGTGCAATGGAAGCGTCACCCCTCTTGATTTCGATGATCGAAATGACGGGCAGCAGCAACATCAACATGCCCAGCAGCTGGCCAAAACTCCACGTCTTTTCCCCCTCGTCAGACAACAAGACGTCTGGCGTTCCGAATGCTTGGGAGAGGAGATAGGCCCGCGCGGTGGCCCCGATGGCAAGACCTGCCATGGCAACCATGCCCATGGTCTGTACCACCCGGAAAACGCGTGACTTTTGCCTCCTGCTTTGAAGATACCAGGTGGCGAGCCCAAAGATCAGGCAATTTACAGCCACCACGACCACGGTAGCCACCACGTCCAAGCCCCCCAGCCTAGTCGTGTCGGAAGGGCGAGTCCAAGCACATGCGATGGGGAGGGTATCCGGCAGATCCTTGATCTTGGCCTGCAGGAGGAACACGCCGTACACGATGGAGAGGAGCAGGTTGAGGAACATCAAGAGCTGTCGCATCCACCTGAGCACCCAGTCTCGTTTGAAGTCGTTTACCAACGACAGCAGCACGGCGTTGTGGGTGGCCATGGACAAAAGGGAAAGCATCCAGATGATAAAGAAGTGGTAGGGGGAAAGCTGCCACGACTGGACGAGCCCGACAGACTGGAGGCCGATGCCCACGAGAATCTGCTGATCCGAGTAGCCGGACAGCAGCCTTCTGCGGATAACGGAGGGGTTTCGGATGCATTTCTTTGGCCATCGAACGTCCTGGAGGATGAGACTCGCAGCCATGCCGATGACAAGGAAGGCGGTGATGGTGGATGATAGCAAGACCTGTGGCGCGTGTTTTATTAGCTAACAAGGTAGGTATTGTAGTTACCTAGTTGGACTCGAACTCACACCAGCGCCAGCTACACCGGCATCGCTTGCAATGCTCTCTGGAATGACATCGCAGCTTCTGCCTGCAAAAACGGTCATGATTTCGGGTTCTGAATGCCGAAAGGAAAGGAAAGGAAAGGAAATGAGATGAGATGAGATGAAGTCCTGAGAAAGTAAAAGTGAAAACAAGAAGAATTGGGGTTGTTATTTTCCATTTGTGAAACAGATCGGCGGCCGCCTGGCATTTAGATGCCAATCAAGTGGTGTCGCAGAAAAGGCCTGCTCGACAAGCCGGCGGTTATGGCTGACAGCCAATGGGAAGAGTGAGAGCTATATTTAGGAAGTCAGCCGTTCTATAAAAGTTCGAGAACAATAGTCATTGATTGTGAGCATTGTGAGCATTGTGAGCCACGACATATTATTTTACATTTCTATACAAGGTACCGTAGTTCTTTGACAAGACGTGAATTCAAAGAAACTCTTTGACGGCCTCCCAGAAGTCGGCCGCCGCCTCAGACATGGGCAGATGCCCGGCGTTGGGAACAATCTTGAGCTCTGCCCCCTTCTCGCCCACATTGGCCTTGAAGCCCTCCATAGCCTTCACCAGAGCACCCTTGCCGTCGCCGTCACCGACAACGAGGAGAGTATTGACCTTGCATCCCTTCATCTCGTCCCTCATGTTGTATCCCCAGAGCGCCTGGCAGCTGTACTTGAAGCCCTCGACGTTGTTTCCGGCCACCATGTCGGTCATCCACTTGGCGATCTCGGGCTTCTCGGTCATGGTGTGGGGATGGAACCATCTCTCGACGGTAACACCGGCCAGGTCCCTGATGTTCTTCTCAGCAACCACGATGCGGTCCTTCCAGGCTGCTGTGTTGGCATCAGAGCTGGCAACATTGAAGTCGCAGGCCACAATTCTGTCCACCAGCTCGGGATACTTGAGCGCAAACTTGAGCGTGGTGGCACCTCCCATAGAGACACCGACCAAAGCATGCAGCCTTTCGATTCTGAGGCCCTCGAGCAGAGTCTTGAGGTCGTCAGCGAGCATATCGAGCGTGGCCGGGACGGGGGGCGAGGGAATTTCATGTCTGCCACGAGTGTCGTATCGGAGGATGCGCAGGTCGGGCCGCGCAGCCTTGAGGATGGCCACCAGCTCATCCCACATGTGGTAGTCGGTCAACAGAGAGTTGCTGAACGCCACCGTGGGTGCCTTGGGCGAGACGTTGCCCTCCAACCGATAGCGAATTGTGAGCCCATCCTTGGCGTGCACATAGGCATTCACAGCTGCCGTGTTCTTCCCCGGGACTGTCTCAATCTTGCCATCTTCCCACTTGGCACCCTTGCTCTCGGGGAGCTTGCTCAGTGTCTCCAGCTCTCTTGGGCCCGGTCCAAACACGTAAAACAGCTCATACGTCCGCCTGTGCTTGGCCGCGATCCACTTGTCAAACACCTCGGTCCTCCACTTGGTGTCCATGGACGCCTTGTGCTCCTCCCCGCCCAGCCCGTTCGCCTTCTCGTACTCGTGCAGCGTCACGATTCTGACCTTGTCCCCTCCCTCAATCAGGGATGGGGTCCGGTAGACCCTGCTCCTCAACCAGCCCGGAATCTTGCTCAACATGGGAATGTGCTCGTCCAGATACCACCTGGTGATCTCCTTCTCCCCTTGCTCCCCGCCCTTGACTTCCACCTCGACCGCAACCAGGACCTGCCCTTCGGCCTCCTGATCGTTCAAGTCCTCAATCCTGGTGAAGCCGTCCCTGGCCTGCTCTCCCAGCAGGTCGAAGAATCTCCTGTCGACGTCGACCTGGCCAATCGTCTCGCCTTCCCGCTTGGTTCTGTTCTCTCTCAGCTGCGTGTAGATGGGCGTTTCCAAATGGCGCATCTCGGTGACGTCGTAAATGGCCAAGAACTCTGGCTTCAGAGAGTCGGTGGCCCGGTAGCGGAAACCATTCGGGAAAATATGCGGCAGCCGGAGCCGGGTCGGGCCGTGCTCGTTTTGGTACCACTCGTGGAACTGGTTCAGGAACTCGTCGTCGTGGCGACGGGGCTCCATGGTGACGTACAAAAGGCCGGGGTTAGACATTTTGGCGATGTTTTTCTATTATTATTTACAAGAAATGAGGTGAGGTGATGTTTGACGGTTGAAACAAAACAAACGAAAAGAAATGATGATATTTATTATATGTCAGTTCGCCAATGCTAAAGTATGTGCCAAGCGTGACGTCTACCCGACCCGACTCAATCACATCGGATCCTCGCTCTCACTCGTTCGGCAGTCAAAACGGAAACGCGAACACAGAAAGTGGAGTTTGCTTGCTTCTCGGCTCTTGTTCCCGGAGCGCCAAATACAATACTGAGGCAAAGCGTTTTTCCGCTGCACGCTGCATGTGTTTTGCATTTGTGTGGGTGGGGCTGCAGCTTCCCACCATGGCTGGCTGGCCGGCAACATCTGGCCTGCACTCAATGGGGGAAAAGAAAAGGGGGAGAAAAGGGGGGGTGATGACCACACATGATGATTCTGGTCTTTGTTTCTTTGGGTACCTATGACTATGACCTGATGGAAGTTGATATCCATTACTACCAGGTAACAACAATTACCTTGACCATTTTGTTCGCCAAATCCCAATGCTCGCAGCCCCTTGCTTCCATGCGACCATGCCCGGCTGCCCAAATGTTGAAGATGCAAAGCCCTCGAGAGAGAAAAAAGAAAGACACAAAAAGAAGTGGCCCCCGTCAAGTACGCCTGCCTGTGTGTACAATGTTGAAAAGCATCCGCCATGATCCATCTAGGTTACCTACCTACGCTTCTCCCCAGATCTCATCAGCAATCTGGCGAACAAGTGCCAGCTTCTTCTTCTCGTCCTCCTCGCTGAGAGGGTAGCCAGTCTCGTGGGTGCTGAAGCCGCACTGAGGACTGAGGGCGATGCGCTTCAGGGCCTCCTCGCGTGTCTGTCCGCTGCCCTCAGCCACAAAGTCGGCGGCCTTGTAGATGCGCTGCTTGATTTCCTCCTTGTCTTCCAGATCACGCAGCTTGGTGCTGATGGCTCCAATCACCACATTTCTATCCTTGGGGAGGAACTTCAGAGGCTCGAAACCGCCGGCACGCTCGGTGTCGTACTCGAGATAGAAGGTGTTGACCTTGAGATCGGTGAACAGCTTCTGGGCGATGATGTCGTAGGCACCCTCGGCAAAGTGGCGGCCGCCAATGAAGTTGCCTCGGCAGAGATGCACACCGGTGTGGAAGTCAGCCGGTAGTTTGCTGATGGAGTCGTTGTAGAGCTTGATGTAGGCGTCCAACAGATCGTCCACGGTGCCAATGTTGTCCTTGTCCTCTTCCCATCCTTGACGGAACTTGTCGGAGCAAAAGTCTACATGCGTCCCAAGGTTAGTCTCTCTGGGGCGTCCAAAAGAATGAAGTGAAGCTCACAAGCAAGACCAGGGTCGTCAAATTGGACATTTCTGAGGCCAGCCTTGTACAAAACATCAAGCTCGGCCTGGTACACCTTGGCGACATCATCAAAGTACTCGGCATCGTTAGCGTACGCCTCCTTGGTGTAGGCCCGGCCTTGCTTATATCTCATGTGGAACCTGAGCATCTCCATCAGTCACTTGCTTTCCCACTGGTACCATCATCTACTCCAGAAGAGAACCTACCAGGCAGGGGTGATCATTGTGAGCTTGATGTTGCCCCACTCGCTCTCGGGGACAAACTTTTGGACCAGGCGAAGCTCGTGGAGGTTAGAGACCGACTTTGCTGGGTTGTGAGACAGCTTTGAGCCGGCAATGACAGAGTCTCCCGGCATGACCTTGCGATCCTGCTCGATCAAGCTGACGACGTCTGGGTGATAGAGACGAAACATGGATGCCTCGGCGTCCTGGAGACGGAGAGTGCCCTCAAACTCATCCCACATGAGCCCCCAGAAACGGGTGCGGTTGTATTCACCACTGGTGACAGCCTTGAAGCCAAGGTCCTGTTGAAGCTTGACCACATGCCCGACCGCCTTCTCCTCGACGGCGGGAAGCCCAGCCTGCTCCTCACTGAGCCCCTTTTCGCGGATGGCCTCTCGCACGTCGAGAAGCTCCTGGGGCCGCAGGAGCGAGCCCATGTGTTCTGCACGGAAAGGCGCCATGTTGCTGTCTGAGAAGTGGTTCTGGGGACACTTGGGGATTCACTCTAAAAAAAAGAAAACAAGGAAGAAGAGAGGAGAAAGGAGGAGAGGGAGGGAGGAAGGGAAAAGCTGAAGGCCGCCGTGAAGGAGGGGCGGGACATGTAGATGAGTGCGGACGGGAGCGGGGTTCCATATGGTCAGACTGTGACCTCCACTGCTTGACGGGTAGGGGGCGAGGCGGATGATACAACGACGCGTGCATGGTTTCCGGCATATCCAATTCAGCCAGGCCGCGGCGCCTGTTTTACTGGCTGGCCATCCCACACACCCCATCTTTCCCATGCGAGAAGGGCAGCCCGGCTGGGTGGAAGAGAACGAGGGCGGGGTTTGGAGTACATAGGTGGAGAGGGGGGCACGGGGGGTGGGGATCAGGGGTGGGCTCTTTGCCCCGACTATTGCGGGCCAAGACTGCAACCATAACGACTTCATGCTGAATCGGGGTCGAATGGAAGCGCCGAGGGAGGGAGCAGTCAATAAGAGGTAGCTACCTATCGAATCCGTCGAGTGGCTCCTTCGTTGATCGGACGTGTTCTGCGCAATGCTGGGATTGGCCAATACTTGGGCGGTAGTCGTTACTGGGAATAACTTCACTCAAAACCAATATCCAGCCTTTGAACAACCAAACCGCGATCAATACTGCGAGCAAAAAGTCAAATGCGGATGTCAAAAGAAGCGCCGACTTGCATGAGCCAATGAGCGAAGGGTAGGTAAAGCTCCGGTCCCTTGACCCACCCTTTTTTCAAATGGACAACGAAACTCAGTGCTTTGATCTCTTGTTCCCCTAAAATCACCTGGGTCCTACATCATGATGATGTGGGAGGAGGTCGGGGGCTTACAGCCATGGGATCGTATTAATTGGAGGCATACACTTAAGGCAAGGCGAGTACGCCGTGGACAAAAAAATAAAGAATACTACATAGAATAACGACCCAAAAAGAATAGTAAATAAGCCTGTTGGTTAGGCATCTTTGAATTCCTACCGGCTATCTTTTGAAGTCTATTCTTAGCTAAGGTAGGTACCCACTCAGAGCCTATTTACTATCTTCAAAGGTCTATCTTGAATGTAGGTATATTCGCCGTCTCAAATTCTTAGTATTTATCCTGTTAGAAAAGGGTTGTTCTTCAAAGTAATAGTCTCTATTCTTTTGTCCACGAGATGGCAAACAACATCTGCTGTCGGCCTCAGTGCGCATGCAGTGGCTGAGGGGGAACTGCACATGCAGTGGAAGCAAACAGCTCAAGGTCATTGGGCAGTGGGCAGCAGCTACCTGTATAAAGGTCGAGGTCGCAGGCCATTGCTGCTCAAATCCACGGTGCATCTTCTCTCTTTCTTATCAACTTTCCTCCACTCAGTGAGCCATCCATCAAAATGGAGGTTCATATACCCAATGTTCCCACAGATTTGACCTCGAGGACATTTCAGCGCCTCGTTGAACCAATCCTCCACAACCTTGACATTGTCGATTACCTCTGTGAGAAGACACGTCATAAAAAGTTCGCCAACATCACTTTCCTCCAGCCAAGTGACGGAAACCGCTTCCTATCCATCTACGGCCCGCACGGGAAGCCATTGTCAATCCTGGGTCAAGCTGTCCGCTGCCGGCTGAGTAACAAAGGACCCGACGAAACAACACTGAAGGTGATCAGACATGAGATAGAGGAACGTCAAAGACGCAAGTCAAAGCCCCAGGTGCAGCCACAGCCAAAGTCACAACCGCTCCAGGCTTCGTGTCTAAGCTGTGGCTTCCACTCGTTTATCGACGGAAGGTTCTCGTTTGTTTCCGAGTGGGATGCTCAGGAGGACTGCTTAGTCGTTTTTACCAAGCGGCATCTCATCTTCAAACTGACCGACCGAAACATTGATGTCCGTATTCCACGCAATTCCATCGTCCAACTGGTCTGGTCGGAGAGCGGGAGAGCATCCGTGACGCTGTCCCACCCGCCAACTATCCTTGCTGGAACCCAACAACCACCTGGGACTTCAGGGGTAGTAGAAATCGATGGCTTTGGCTCTGTTCAGCTTGATTTCAGCATATTTGCAGATTTATTTTCTCGTCAACAATCAAAGCCTGAGCCACGAAAACGACTCAGTGCCATTGACGATGGCCACGGTGAGATTTCCCCATTTTGTCTCGTCTACCACTTTCAAGCCACCGCCACATCTATTGGCAGACACGGCGCCGGTGAAAACTTTCACAAAAAGATGTGGAACATCACGGAGAGGGAGCCATATCAAGTCACTCGAGCCGATGTCGAGTTCTACCACGCTTCTGACCTCCTGAGGCTGGGCCGCTTCACCGAGGCTCTCACTCGGCTCAGCAACGAGCTTGCCTCATACACCACTAGCAATGACTTGCCATTCGGTATTTCATTCTTGCTCCAGGCTCTTGTCTATAACTGGTATGTGAAAGTGCTAAGCCGGCCGGCTAGGTATATTGTTTGGACATGGTGACTGATATTTCGCAGCTATCTTCATCCTACCACGGTGCAAGCTCTGGCTAGAGAGCTGGTTGGACGTCCAAGCGTCTCCATTGATGCCTTCAGGAAGCTTTTTGACTGGATTGATTACCCGGCTCCTGAGAGCGACCCAAGACAGTTTGAAGTAGGCGGGATCCTGGAAAGGCTCGAGGCGGCGGAAAGGCAAGTTCACGAAGCCAAGCTCACGAGGGCAGAGCTGTTCAGCGACAATGAAAACTCGACGCGCATCTTCCGGGTCTCGGTCTCTCCCATGCGCATCACCCTCCATGGACCAGGACTGGAGACCAAAAACAGGATTCTCAGAAAGTATGACGGCAAGACCGACTTCTTCTTCCGAGTCCAGCTCTGCGATGAGAACGGTCAAGACCTCCACTTCAGCCCCACCATCTCACTCGATGCTGTCTATGATCGGTTCAAGTCGGTACTACGTAGAGGCGTCGCAGTCGCCGGCAGGCACTACAACTTTCTGGGCTTTTCTCACTCCTCCCTGAGGGCCCATTCTCTTTGGTTCTCGGCTCCGTTTTACCACGAGGGTACGATACAGATCCGCGAAGTTATCATTGAGCAGTTGGGTGACTTTGCGCCCATCAAATCACCAGCTCGCTGCGCTGCTAGGATCGGCCAAAAGTTTACCGAAACACCATACTCTGTGTCCCTCGAGGACCACGGCATTCAGATGAGCGAAATCCCGGACGTGGAGAGAAATGGCAGGGTGTTTTCTGACGGCGTAGGGGTGCTGTCGCCCGAGGCGGCAGAGGCAATCTATGCGGTTATCCCTGAATCCAAGGGCAAACCGACCTGTTTCCAAATCCGATGGGCCGGGGCCAAGGGGATGCTCTCTCTGGACACGGAGCTCGAGGGCAGTCAGATCTGCATACGGCCATCCATGAAGAAGTTCGAGTCTCCCGACGAAGCGAATCTAGACATCTGCGACATGGCTTCCAAGCCGATACCCATGATGCTGAACCGCCCAATGGTCAAGATACTGGAGGATATGGGCGCGCCAGCCTCGTGGTTTCTGGAGCTGCAACAAAAGGAAATCAACCATCTACGCGCAGTAACAAGGACCGTCTCCAACACGGCCAGTTTCCTGGTCATGAAGGGTATTGGCGACAGTATCCGTCTCCCTCATTTTCTTCGACAGGCCGAGGCCATGGAGGTCGACTACCGGCAAGACTTGTTTCTTCGCAGTGTGGTGGAGATGGTTCTGCTGAAGGAGATCAAGCTGATCAGGCACAAGGCGCGCATTCATATTCCGCAAGGCATCACCCTGTTTGGTGTCATGGACGAGACTGGGCTGCTGGAGGAGGGTCAGGTATACGTGAGCTTCGATACCATGCAGGGCAGATACAGCGAGCCTCCGGGCTGCCAACGGGTTGTGGTGACCAGATCACCAGCAATGCATCCCGGCGACATCCAACTGGCCGAGAACGTGGTCCCCCCTGAAGGCCACCCCCTCCTGGAGCTGCGCAACTGTGTGGTGTTCAGCCAGCAAGGAGACAGAGATGTGCCCAGCATGCTCGCGGGAGGAGACCTTGACGGGGACATCTACAACATTATCTGGGATGAGGCGATTGTCAGCCAAGTCACGTCATTTGCACCGGCCGACTACCCACGCCTGCCCATCGTGGAGCTCGACAGAAAAGTGGAAGCGGCCGATATGATTGACTTTTTCGTCGACTTTATCAGCCAGAATTGCTTGGGCATGATCGCAACGCGACACCTGGTACTTGCAGACCTCAAATCGCAGGGCACACGCGATGACGACTGCGTCAAATTGGCCGAGTTCCATTCCCAGGCCGTGGACTTTTCCAAGACGGGCAGAGCGGTCAATCTTCGTGACCTTCCCAGGCTTCCCAGACAAGGAAGGCCCCATTTGTGAGTGCATCCATCGCCAGAATCACCTTTATAGTCTGGTGGAAGATTGTTAGGTACTGACACGTTCCTCAGTCTCGCCGCCGGATCTCAGGTGATCATCCACGACAAAGCGGATATAGAGGTGCTGAACGAACAAGATGACGGGGATGATGACGACGACGATGATGCTGACCAGGATGGGCCCCGTTACAAGTATTACCGCAGTGACAAGATTTTAGGGCAGCTCTACGATGCTGTCGACGAGGAGAAGATATGGCACCGAGACATACAGTTGCCACGTCTCAACCCCGACTACAATGTATTCTGGCACCATCTGCTGGTGGCCCTGGAAGAGCGCGTGGTGGCGGCAGTAGAAGTCAACTGGCAGAGCCGCTTTGACGAGGCGCACGGGATCCGTCAGACGTCAGTTCTCCTCCCCAAGAACCCATCTTCGCTGGCATGACATGCTGATCGGGTCGTGCAGATATGAAGATGCCGTGTATAACATCATGGTGAACTATTCTGACCACCCTCTCAAGCCGCTTCGGGAGACGGAAGTGCTCTCGGGGTTTATTGTGAGCAAGACGGGGCGTGCAAGCCGCCGCCAGCGCGACAGGTCTATCGAGATGAACGATGAGTTTGAGCGCATATCCAAGCTGGTTATGACGACGATGCAAAGGGGGCCTAATGCCTTGGAGCTGTGTCTGGCATGTGTTCACGCTGGAATAGCCAGAGAAGCTCGAGGTAGGCAAGCCTGGAATCGTGACTCATCTGATGATGTCGCGAGCTTCCGGATTGTGGCGGCGTCGGCGCTACTTCGAGAACTCGGCACTCTCGAAAACAGCGACTGTTCACTTTGATTATTAATGATTATCAGGTACCATGGAAGAAAGTTGGGGTTGGTTGACAAGGGTTGCGTGTGTTGTTATGAAGGATGGGGTATTGTCAGGTACCTATCTAGTCTGTTCATTCTCAAAATGTAGATTTAGCAGGTTTCGGTTCTGAAGAAATCCACGGCCTGAACGATAATTATTTTATATTCATAAACATATATGGTCGTCATCAATGCATTTCCGTCCGTTGACTTCACATCAATCAATCAGTTGAAAGCCTGTGCTCCACACTGGGAGGGTAGGTCCAGGCAACTGACCACAGCATGAGCTTGTAGATGGTTCTCTTGAACCATCCTGCGTTTGGCTTCTTCCTTGGCGTCAGGTCTGGGGTTGAACACAGAATCACAACATTGCCCGCCACGTTAAACAGTCGGAACACTCTGGAAGTTTTCCCATTAGCAAACCAATCCCGACTGCCATTGCAGTGCAAGGATGGTGGAGGCAAACTTACAGGTTCAAGCCAAACAAGGCCAGTGCCGCCTGCATCGCCGTGTCGACCTCCCTCTCCGGGTGCTTCACAATCTGCATGCTGATGTAGTAGACAGGCGGGATCCAGCACCCCAATATCGCAAGCTCCAACAAGAGAGTGTAGCGGTAGGCGCGCTTCCGGCTGGCCCGGAAGAACAGAAAGCCCATGACAATCCACAACAGCAAAAAGGACGTGACGGACGGTGCGAAGACCATGACGGCCCCTCTCCAGTAGCGCCAGCTCAGTGCGGCCCCCGTGATGCCAATGGTGAGCTGAACCCAGCCCAGTATGAAGAAAAACAAGAGGCTATTGTTGTAGCTACGATAACAGTTGCCCCTGTGAAACGGACGGCTGTCCCTCTGAGTGCCCGCGCTCGGGTCGGCAGGCCCCGCCACGCCTTCGTGATTCCGTATCGGCCTCCCGCACCAGCGGCACACCTCAACCACCTCCTCGGTGCCCAGCTTCACCTGCTTTCCAATCTTTAGTCTCTCGTCGTTGGCCACCAAGGCGCAGTCGACGCACTGGGAGGCCAGAGGCCACCCTTCGTCCTCGTGGCTGCAGGCGAGAAGGTTGGTGCGGAAGGGGTCATGTGTAAAGCATGTCTTGCAGTGCTGAAGCAGAAGCGATGTCAACTCCTGACGGCCAAAGAGGATGCGCAGTTGAGGGGGGGAAGCGAGGGCGTGGAAGAAGCGACATGTCTTGCGCAGCTCCAGGATGGACACGAAGTTCAGGTGGCGCAGGATGTTGTTGAGAAGCTCGGTGGGCAAGGCCAGCAGGTGGAGTGGGGGTGGTTTCTCAGGGCGGTCGTCCTTGTCGGGCGATGCTTGACCATCCGGTGGGTGAGGGGGAGAGGCGGGTTTTGGCTGGACGGTGATGAGTTGGGTGATTTGCGGCTCTCCATCCTCGGGCTTGCCGGCCTGGTGTTTTCCCCTGGCGAGAGAGGTCAACGAGTGTCGGACTGTCGTGATGATGGATGAGAGGGGAGCTCCAGCTCCGGGCCCCACATCAGACGCTGCCGTCGTCGAAGTCATCCCGGCTCATGCGCTCCCGAACCCAAAAAATGAGGAAGCCAAAAAGACGTCGAGGATGGCAAAAGTGAAGGGTATCACGAAGCTCTTAAAAAGAAACAGTCACGGATGGATGGATGGACCAAGACTATTATTCTTCGTAAGTTTTTTGATGAGTGAGCGTGTGAAATCAGGCGGCAGGAGGTCCATGAAAGCAAGAAAAGTGGGCCACAGCGCAGGCGGGGCCCTGAGCCTGAGGTGCCCGGATGGGCTGAACAACAATCAGCCACACAGCCCAGCCCAGCCCTGACACCCGTCCTGACACCCGTCCTGACGTTGCACAGGTAAGGTAGGTCTTGGAGAGAGTCACAGTCACAGGCACAGTTACAGGCACAGTTACAGGCACAGGAACAAGCACAGGAACAAGCACAAGCACAAGCACAAGCACAAGCACGAGCGCAGGTTATTCTTGCCATGTGTTGATTGCACAAATCTACCTGTATCTACATAATCCCATCCCAAACTCCATTTACTGCTGATGCGGATGATGATACTGTCCCGGATTCGTCTGTCCCGGCCCCGGCCCCAGCTCATAATTCCCAAAGAACCCCCCCGGTGATGCATCCGTTGCCGTCATGGCCGAGTGCGGGCTGATGGGTGATTGCCCCTGTCCTTGCATCTGCAGCTGTTGTGGCTGTAGCTGTAGCTGTTGCCCATGTTGCATGTGATGCTGGTATGGCACCTGCTGCTGCACCTGCTGCTGCTGCTGCTGCTGCTGATACACCTGGTTCATGTCAAGGCTAAGCGGGTTCACGCTCCCTCCTTGAAACCCTCCACCGCTTCCCACTCCATGTTGGAAATGCTGCCGCACTGGAAGATTCGTGCCGCCAAGGAAGTGGTTCGGCACAAGATTCGCACTCGGCTGCTGCCGCAAGAGATATGCAGCCGCGGCACTCGTCTCGAAGCCGATCCCCGAGTCTCCCGAATGCACTCGGTGGTGAGAGCTGTTCACATCTGCCCCTCCGGAGGCCCCGAGAAGCGGCCCAACAAAGACTGGCCTCTGTGGCTGTCGTGCTGTCGGAGCTGGTACAGTGATACCAAGCTGCCGCCTTGATGCTTGAGCCGTGAGAAGAGATGCCATGTTGGAGTCGCTCAGCCCTCCCGGACTGACGGCCTGGCCGTAGCCTCCCGGCGACGGTGCGTACGACATCAACGGCTGGCTGGGGCTCGGCCATGAAGAATCGTTGTTGATGGGCGTCCCGTGCGTCGAGGACGCCCCACCGCTTTGGCCATTGCTCCCCAGTGTGTCTCTGCTCTGAATCCGGTGGATAGTTGCCGTGTGGCTAGTTCTTCTCACGCGCTGGGGGCTGGCTGTTGGCTGTCGAGGTCCCTGGTTACGAGTCCGTCTCGGACGCCCAGACAGTTGGCTTGTCCGTAATCGACAGGTGTCCACAACCGAGTCAACGTGCTCGTTGAAAAGGGCAAGCAAAAGTTCCGAGTCGTAGAGAGGAAACTCGGCCGCAATCCGCCGCCGGAGATCATCACAGGAGGATAGCTTCCTGAACTCGGCATGCACCTCATCCAATTCTGTAGGTGGCACGAAATCTTGTCAAGTGTCAGTACTTGTATCTTGCCAAATTTGCAGAGCTGGTGTGGGGGGCTTACTATGGTCAGGAATTCCATTCTCTGCGCCGAACAGCACGTCCCACAGCGTATCCCAGCAGTCCACCTTCGAGTTCGCTTTCCTCCCATTGAGAACTTCCTCGACTTGTGGCGTGATGCCGTCTTCGGGGTCCAGGCTCGATGGCACGTCCCGTACTTCACACATGAACTGGATCTCTACGGCCGAGTGGGCCACCAGCTCCATGTGGCTTCCGAGATCGTCCTTGCACCGTGGACACATGAAAGGCGGTATCGAGTTCTGTCGGTGGAAGTTTTTGATGTGGCGTTTGAGTTGGGGAATGTCAGGGAAGGACTGCACCGCGCAGCTCTGAAAGTCTCGAACATTGAATCTGATGGGATTTCTCTTGCGGAATGGACAGCTGAAGTTTTGACCGTGTCCATGGTCCGTCACCTTCTGTCGCTTGCCACCGCCCTGGCGATCATCACCCTCGTCACCATCCCCATCTTCTTCCTCCTCCCCCCCTTCGAGCCCCCCGCCTAGTCTTTTCTTGGGCCCGTTGTGGTTTCTGCGACTGCCTTGGCCACTTGGTGTGCCGCCATGGCCAGTTGCATTGGCCGTCGCTGGTATGGGAGTGTTGCTCGAGCCTGCATGGCTGTGGGCCGCCTCGTTCGCCGAGAGAGAGGCTTGGGCGGCGAAATGCCGACTGCCGGACCGGACAATGTAAGATAGTTCGTCAAGACAGTAGCTCACCGATTGGCAGGCTGCTGACGCGGCACCCTGGCTCAGCTCACAAAGCTCCACCCCAAACACATGCTCGAGTGCCCTTTCGAGCATATCTTGCACCAAGCTGTTGTCCACCTCGTGTGCCGTGACATGCTCTACATCGCTCAGGGAATCCGGTGTGTTGTCATCCGCCGAGGAATGAAAGCCATCCGGTGTGAGGGGAGGCCGTGCCTCAGATGTTCCGGGGGCACCCTCGTCTTTGTCGCCATCCTTCTTGCCGGGTTGGCCACAACCGGGACTGCTGTGTTCGTCCCTCGCCCCATCCATCGTCGGTCCGCCATACTCGGCAATGGGCAGTGGGTGTGGGGTATAGTTTGAGCCCCTCCTCGACGGCCTATCCGAGTGAACTTTCCGAGGTGCTGGCATTGTGTCGCTGATACGCTGGCGTTGGCGTGATGAGGAAGGTCTTTCAGTATCAGCAGGGGCTAGTGGTGGCTTTGTCGGTAATGAAAAGCAAGTGATAGAGCGAGACGAGGATCCATGGGGGTAGGGAGGTGATGATGCCAATGCAGATTCAGCATCAAACGTCCCCTCGTCGGTGGGATCAGGACTTTCGGGCTCGGTGATATCGGTGGCGGTGGAGGCGGCAGTTAAGCCAGAGGCCACGGACCAGCCGGTGTTGGACCTTCGTTGTTGAAAGCTCCATTGAAACCTCTCACATGAGTCCCGTCTCTCGGGCTGGCGGCGCTCGGCGATGGCGTCCTTGAAGCTACGGATGGGGGTTGGCTGGCCCTCTTGAAATCCGACCCGGGACGGCCGGTCTGGAAGGGTTTCCTTGACGGAAGAATCTGCACCAGCCTTGAGGTCCTTTGCTGCCGCAGTTGTAACGTTAGATGGATCGTGGGTGGCGGTTGAAGCTGGTGTTGCTGGTGCGGTGAAAGATTCCATGACGAGAAAAGCTGGAGGGCCGGGGCCCGATAGTGTATAGAGTTCGGTCTATGGTAAGTAAAGTGTAGAGGAAGGATGGCTATATCGGATTGCGTCGTTTGTAGGTTGAACTGGATGGACAGGATCAGGTAGGACACGGCTGTAGGTGATATAGCATCTAGCTACACAAACAACTCCAGACTCTACCCGGGCGTCGACGGGAGGGCCCCGTAACAACACTCCAGACATGATTCCTATTTGAACCCCTATGTCCAGCAAGTGCAAGGCTGTGGTGGGATGCCGCTCGCAGCGCCGTGAGGTCAGGGGCGGGCTTTCATGGGCTGCCGCCGATGCGCCACAGCTGTCCGGTGGGAATAGCTGAAGAGGCACTGGCTGGCGGGTATTGGAAGCCGCTTGAACCGGGGGTTGATGGCAGCCCAGCCTCGACCCAAACACCACACTTTAAGTTGGAGTGCAGACACACAAGGCGGATTCTATAGCAGCGTGGCAGTGCCTTTAACTCCGCCGGGCGGGTGCATGATTGGCTCCTATGCATTGAATCTGGCGAGCTTCAACTTGGAACTTGTACACTAGTTTCCAGCCGTTCTGTCGTCTGCTTCTCGTCAATTGGCCATGAATGATCCTGTCTTGCTGCTGAACTGTTGTTGACTGTCCGATGAGGGACATTTACTTAGTCCTGATCTTTACCAACCTCCCTGGCCGCATTGTGAGCCTTCCCGAAATCGGGAAATGCAAGATCACCCTAGGGGCAGGTTGCTGATGGTACGGTACGGGCCAACATCTTGAGGGCCGGCTGGTCAATCGGTTGTAGGTATGTATAAAACAAACGGAATCAAACAAAGGGCAAGGTGGATGGATGGTGATGAAGGAAGAGGCAGCCAGTCCGGGGCAGACAGACAGAGGGGATTACCCCAAGGTAGCAGGGATCAGCCACGACCTGGTGTGGTGCTGTGGGTGCTGTGGTGGTGGAGGTGGCTGGAGCGCAGGTGGGATGGTGGGTCCGTCAGCAACGACATCACAACGTCTTCAATATTCCAAAGCGATAGTCTGGCCAAGTTTGAGCCGCCATTCCGACCACCGCCGCAACCCTCGCAGACATTGCAGACATCTCAAAATGATGCTCCTGACATGATTCTACAAGACTCTTGGTCTTTTTACCCCCTCCTGACCGACAGGCATGGTGGGTTCAGCGGTCAACCTTGCGAGTCCCGTCTCTGCCCGGGTCCGATAGCAGCAAACAGCCGCACACACTCCAGCCATGTATCGTCTCTCTGGGCGGTACACAGGGTGACAGGCCAGCCCGACGCTTCTCTTCAGACTCGGCCGGTAGGACAAAACAGTGGATTCCACGCCGTGGTGTCTCTGGAATGTCTCAAGCAGTCCACCGCCAGGGCAGGCATCCCCTTTTTCCCGCCCTCCTCCCTTCACGGGCAATGGATGGAACTTGCCGGCCGGTCCAGCGACAGCAGCTGTCCGACAGCTGGTGGCAGTGACTACCAACAGGGAGCCTGGGCACAACCATCAAACTTTGCACAAGAGCTTGTGCTCACAGCTCACAAAACAAAGGCTTGAGGGGGGGGCTGGTGCACAAAGCTCGCTTAAGGTAAGGTACCTACCTACCTTGCCTTACAGTTAGTTACCTAGCTGTAATTTATAGTGGGGGGCGTGTGCTAGCTTACCTACCTACCTCCCTAGGTACCTTACCTACCTACCTACCTACCTACCTGGTACCCGCCTAGGTAGACAGGAGCTTCTGCTTAGCAACGGGCAGCAGCAAACAATCAGCACCTAGCATCATCAGCAAGCTTCTCTGATTTTTCGACTCGTCAACAACACCTGCCCTGCACCCCGTCGCGAAAAAAACACCCGACACCAAATCCATCCACCAACCCCACCATCTTCTTCCCATCCATCGATAACGCAGCTCTCATCAATCAAAGCGCCACCGCCTATTTTTTTGCCCGTCCATCTATCTGTCTGCACACGGCACCTCACCGCACACCTCACCCCGCGCCTCGCACCTCGCACCTCGCACCACGCACATCACAACACATCCATCATTCAATCACCATGGCCGGTGGAAAGGGAAAGTCTTCGGGCGGCAAGAGCTCGGGCGGCAAGACATCCGGTGTTGAGGGCTCCAAGAAGCAGCAGAGCCATTCTCAACGCGCTGGTCTGCAGGTATGTCACGTCCCGCCGAAGCTGGCGTCTTTTTCTTCCATCTCGTCGTCGACCCCCCCCCCCCATCCGGCCCGCATCGCCCCGGCACCTGCTCGGCAAGCTATCATGGGCACGCGTCTGCCGCGCATTCCGGACCTGGCTGTTGTTTTTTCTGCCTGCCAGTGTCGCGCCCAGTCCTACCTAGGTACAGGGCTCTGCGCATGCGTTGCGCCTGCCTGCTGTTGTCAATCTGTCTCCAAAGACAGTCAGTCGGGTGCTGGGTTTTGTCGCATTGCGTTCAGCGGTGGCCAGAGTGGTGATAACATGCTGACATTGTATTCTTCAGTTCCCTTGCGGCCGTGTGAAGCGCTTTCTGAAGCAAAACACCCAAAACAAAATGCGCGTCGGCGCCAAGGCCGCTGTGTACGTTACCGCCGTACTGGAATACTTGACTGCCGAAGTGCTTGAGCTTGCAGGAGTACGTCTTTTTTTCTCCCACCCACTCCCGCACCTCCCTGTCTGTACGCTTCGAGCCTTGGCTAACTGCTATCTGTCTCAATCTAGAACGCTGCCAAGGATCTCAAGGTCAAGCGTATCACCCCCCGCCATCTCCAGCTCGCCATCCGCGGTGACGAAGAGCTTGATACCCTGATCCGTGCCACCATCGCCTTCGGTGGTGTTCTCCCACACATCAACCGCGCCCTCCTGCTCAAGGTGGAGCAGAAGAAGAAGGCCAAGGCCGCCGAGGCATAAAGCGCCACAATCTTCTCGGATTCGACTTTTTTTCTTCCTTGGGCAACTGTGTTTGCAAAGCAAATGCAACATACGTTTCAGTGATGGGCCGACCCTTGCAGCAGCATGCGCGATGTAGGGTTAGGGGGGTGACGGTTTCGAGGGGTGCAGGTTTTAATTTGTTTGCTGCGCTGAGATGCTGATATCTGGTGGATTTAATTTCCTTTAACGTCGGAAGCCTGCGGACATTGGCGACGGAGTAGAGGGCTGGCTAGGGACCAGCAAACTGTGCAACACGGGCGGACCGCTCAGAAGGGTTTTCCACACCACGCAGGCCAACGTCGTCTGTTATCATCATTACCCGCAAAAGGTGACGGGCGCTGACCCATGACGAGACGGGCTGGGAGGGAAGGGGAAAGACAAGTGGGCAGGGGCGCTAGTTTTTTTTTTTTTTAGTCCTGCAACGCCCCGATATGTAACAACACCACAACTCTGCCGTCTGTCTGTCCACAGTGCAGAGCAGGGCATTGGTTGGGAGAGGGTTAGCTTAGGTAGCGAAGCCAGGACTCTGGGGTCCATGTGGCGTTAGAAGCTTCTACGACGTCCTTATCAACATGTCTTGTGTCGCTGTTATGTGGATGTCTTGCCACTGGAGAGGCAAAGGGAGCAGCAGTACGGATGGTAATTCTGAATCAAATGTTTCTACTTGTGTCTTGCCAGAGCTGACAGCGACTTATTTTCTATTATTAGGTGTACCTATTTTATCCTCTTCTGTCCAGTCTCTCAGGAACACCATCATGGCCCTGCATCCTACTTCGATGAGCCGTCCCGGCTGGCGTGCCTATGCTACTTTACCTCGGCTGTTGGGCTGGTCTTGTTAGAGCAACGTTAGAACAACGTCATCACGGCATCGTTGTCTTGATTCTCGGGTTCAGGGCCGGGATCAACAACCTCCCACCTGCAGCCATTGTGGTCGTCTTGAGTAAGCCTTACCCTGCCGTGCTCGTAGGCCTCAAAGACCAAATGTCGGCACTCGGAAGGGTAGTCACAGTGCAGGAAGCAGTTGTGCTTCTTGTTGACGTAGAGACGTTCTTTGGCCAGGACGACCCTTCGCCTCTGAAGCAGCGTCTTGACGGGAGTCCACTGTACCTTTTTCATCCCAGCATCGTCGTTGTCGTCAACGTCATCATCATCATCATCGCCATCCGAGGCACGAGAGAAAAAGGAGAGCGGGGTGGGCTGGAAGGTGGCATAGGATTCCTCCAGCTTTGCAGGTGTGCTGGACGAGGAAGAGGAGGGAGAAGATAACACCAGGCGGCGCCACGAGTTGTAGCGCTCCCAACCAAGGTAGTCAAAGGTAGAGCCACAGGTTTGGTTTTTTCGTCGCTTGTGAAGCTGTCTGGGTCGCTCGCGTGTGAGTTTGGGTTTTATGATGGGAGAGGTGAAGGTGGTGCAGAAGTAATGAGAGCAGGTGAGGCAGCGGCGGGTGGTGGCGATGCGATATTTGGCTCCGCAGCTGTGACAGCGCCATTTCCATCTTTGAGGGCTGGGGGGAGGGGGGAGGGAAGCAATGAAGCTTGCGACTGGTGGTGAGGGTGTCCGAGGGGGTGTAGGTGGAAGGATTGTGTGAGGCATCTCAACGGCAACGACGGGCTTTGATCTCGAGACGAGTACTATTCCGGGGACTTGGCAGGCGTGAGTTTGAGTGGAGAGATAACTACCAAAGACAAGGTAGTAAACTTTGAATTGTCAAGGCAGAGAGCTGAAGCTGGAGAATGGGGTTGAAAACTACCTAGGTGACGGGAGGGAGGGTGTATTCGTAGCTTGGTTTCCCAGCTGCGGTTTTGAAAACCGGAGACGCCCTCACTACTTGACGGCCCGAGAATCAAAGAATTAGGCATCACTTGAAAAAGCAGAGACAATAAGATTCTAGTTTTAGCTGATTCCAAAAATACTGCGTGGCCCCTTTGTCCAAGTGTGTCGGAAATATCTATACTACTACAGTCGACATCATCACCCCCCAGCAACTCAATGAACGAAGTACCTACTCGGCACTCGAGGAACAAAGGCTTCTTTGAACATGTCACACTTGAAAATAGTCTTTGAGAATGCTGGAAAGGCAGACACAATGCCATTTTACATTGTAACCATGTGTGACGATTGCCGTCTCGGTCTCGCCAGAGGAGGTGGTGGTTCAGAGAGACCCTGGCAAGGTGGCAGCTTGCAAAGTGAACCCTGGTGTCAGTCGACGGTCGACGGCGGCCGGTATCAGGGTCGTGTTGGCGAGATGAGGTGACGGGGGAGAGCAGGCGTCGGGGTTGCACAGTAGATCCAAGCGTCGGGATACACTGTAGACGATATCCACAGACAAACACTGCGGGACCCTTCCGAGATGACGACGACTCCAGCGGCCCCGCAAGCAACGGCGGCGCTAGAATCAGGAGAAAAGGGGTTCTATTATTCTGCCGGGTTCCGCTCCGAGATCAGCCCCCTGGTTGATTATCACATTATGTACGAAGTATCAGTAGCGGTAGGGAAACATAGGAGAAGGAGGCATCATGTGACCGCCATGTCCCGGACATAGTGTATTGACAGCCGCCCTAGGTGTAGTGTAGGTTTAGGCATGCCATGGAGGAGGCACACCTCATCATGGATAGACTCCCGACCAGTGGATGGGCTTTGTTGCCTTGCATCAGCAATCCCCCAACTCACAATGACGAGCGCCGGGGTGAGCCAATGGCAGGGCCACAAGACGCCCCGACAGAAGCATCCATCCATCCAGGACCGGGCAGGACATGACCGGACGGCGGGGAGGGCGGGGAGGGCGGCAACGCGCAACAGGAGGAGGAGGAGGAGAGAGGAGAAAAGAAGCAATGATGAAGTGAAATAAGGTAACGAAGTAGCGAGTCCAGTAGATGGAGACAGGCTTCGTCGTTGCCACATCCATCCGAGTAAGTTCAAGGGGGGGGGGGGGGGTCAACAGTCAACTTGCAAATTGGATGGGCGCTGAAAAGGTGCAGCCATGGGGACGAGCTAGCGCTTGGCACGCTGGACGGTGGGGCCACAAAAAGGCGGGACGATTGCCCTCCCGCTGGCTTGGTCTCTTCACCCTTTTTAGCATCTTGGGACTATTTTGTGGGCGATAGGCACCTACGATAACGAGATAGGCGACCGCCACACAAAAAGAGGTCCCCACCAACAGCGTCCGAGTTGACTTTTCTGACAAGCGCAGCTGCCACCATCTCGGGTCGCCTCTCCATCTCCCGTCTTCCTCCAACCCAATCCGCCCGCTCTCCAATCTTTTTTTTCGGTTTGGTCAACCTGGGAACCAGCGAACGACCACCGCCAGCAGCCAGACGACGTGATGACATAGACCTTTTCCCCTTCTCTTTTTTCCTCGAGAGTACCTTACCATTACGCTTCCACTGTTGTCGCTGTCCGCTGCCCGCTGTCTGCTGCCCGCTGTCTTCTTGCCCTGTCCTGTCTGGCTGTCGACTCTCTCTGTTCCACTACTACGGTCAGGTCGTCCAGTCTCTCTGGCTGAGGTGTCCGCCTGTCCGCTATTCCGCTGCCGCCCGCCGCACTGTGGAGTTTGGGAGAGAGCAAGAGCTGCAAGACAGAGCAGAGTGGGCGAGGGAAGAGCGCTTTGCTTTTCACGAGTTTTTTTTCTCCTCCCCCCTCCCCCCATCGTCCCGACGGACACAGACGGTCGAGTCGAGTCTTACACCATCACTCGTGTCATTGCGAACCACAAAATCCCCTCCCAAAAAACCACACCAAAACTCCACCTAGCAAAACTCTGCAGCATTTTGGCTTTTCGGTCTTCGGCTATCCCCTTATTCCATCCTTCGCATCGTCCGTCGAGCGAACCGATCCGATCGACCGCCCCCGAGCCACGCTGGGTCTCTCGACTCGCAGTGTCACAGCCCGACGCCGTCCCATCGTGTGCCGCATGAGGCCGACCTTCGATCCCGCTGTCTCTCGCAAACGTCACCCTTTCCCAAGCTCGGTATTTGGTTTGCTGGATCGTCGCGCTAGCTGTCGCGATTGCTAGTCTCCGGGCAAAAATGACCGAACAGTCGGGCTACTACAGCGGTTATGCGCAGCAGCCAACCCGGTCCTCCCCCATCTCGTCCAGGACTGGCTTCAACACCATCTCCGGACCCCCAAGCGCCATGCGCCTTCCGCAGCGCCACCAGATGGACTCCTTCGCCCAGGGGTCTGCCTCTCTATTTCCTGCCGAGGACCGCTTCAACCCCTACGAGAGCAACTCTTTCCGACAACAACAACAGCAGCAGCAGCAGCAGCAGCAACAGCAGCAACAGCACAGAGCTCCGCCCACACCAGGCTTCCCGACCGACAGCTATATTGGCAATGCCCAGGCATGGGCCTACAACGGTGCGAACACGGTGAACGGAGCAATGGGCGACAGCAGGCTTCGGCCGAGTGCCTCTCGCAGAGCAGCTCTGCCCACGGTTTGTCTCTCTCTCAACGTCGCACGAAACTTGCCTGAGATGTGGTTTTCTCACTGACTCTGTTTTATCTCAACAGGAATGGACCATGAGCGGCGAGCAGGGTCTGGGCAGTCAGGCCCTCAACACCCCCTCAACACAGTATTCGGCCATGGCCAATTTTAGTAACCAGAGCATGGGGATGATGAACGGTGACGGCTATGGTTCGGAACGCCATGCCTTTGCGAATGGAATGTACGACCCTCGCCACGATCCCAAATCCATGTCTAGCGACCTGATCCCGACCGCCATCGTCATCAAGAACATCCCGTTCAACGTCCGCAAGGAAATGCTCACATCCATCATGTCGGAGCTGGGGCTCCCCCAGCCGTATGCTTTCAACTACCACTTTGACAATGGCATCTTCCGGGGGCTTGCATTTGCCAATTTCCAGAGCCCTCTCGATACACAGACTGTGATTGAGCAGTTGAACGGATACGAGGTTCAGGGCCGCAAGCTGAGGGTCGAATACAAGAAGATGCTGCCGGAGCACGAGAGGGAGAGAATCGAACGGGAGAAGCGGGAGAAGAGAGGCCAGCTAGAGGAGCAGCACCAGCCCCTGACATTGCAGCACCAGTCCTCGATGCACTCTCTAAATGCCGCCCACAGCACCCGATCCCGCACTTCGCCGCTGCGTAAGTCTACGACAAAATCAACAATGAAGCTCTCGGCCTCAGCTAACCCAGCATCCATTGCAGGGGATGTGGACCTCAACAATCCAGACACTCTGCAGTTCTACACGGAGCTCACGCTGTTCCGGAACGACCCCAACCGTGAGATCTTGGTCTTCCCCTCCACCATCACACCTCTCCAACGCCGGACTGTCCATATCCTTGCACACAACATGGGGCTAGAGCATCGCTCGGTCGGCGAGGGACCCCAGAGACAGCTTCACGTCCTCAAGGAGTCGGCGGCCCCTGCGTCCCTCGTGCACAACCTGCCCGGTGTGTCGGCCGATGCGCACCGCCGTGGTCTGAGCCGTGCGGCCACCATTGACTTTGCCGAGACCCGGAACAGTGGACCGGGTCACTACGCCACCATGGGCCGCTCTAGCCGTCATGGCCCAACATTGGAGCTTCCGGACAGCCCAGATGGTGGACTGAATGCGCTCCGTGGCGTCAAGTCTTTTGCCGACTTGCGTTCATACACGCCAAGCCCTTCCTTGTCATCGACCGGGTTTCCTCAGGCTGGCAGTGTGGCCCAGTATGGAGAGTACAGCGCCAACCTTGCCGGCCAGAACAGTTCGCTCACCACACCCACCACTCCCGGCACCAACTCCAACAATGACCCCTCCATGTTGATACCGGACCTCAGCGGCATGACGCTGAGCGAGAACTTTGGCAGCAACAGACTACGCCCTCGGGATGCGCCTGGTGCTATTGGCAGCCAGCGACCCGTGATGAACGGGTCCAGCACCCGCAGCATTCCAGACCGTCAGCCACTGGGTCCAAATGGCGATTGGGGTGAGGGCATGGCCGGTTTTGCCGCCCGCGGCCGGGCCAACGGCCACATGCAACGGGGAAGCGGTACGTGATCCCTGCTGGCTGTTCAGCTCTTTGCACACCATCGTGACTAACTTTTTTTTCTCGCTGCAGAGTCTTCAGATACCGCGGTGCGCTCGGCAACCACTTCGGCGGCCAGGTTCCAGTAGGAGCGGAATCGTGCCCCTGCCAGTTGTGTGTATGTTCGGCGCGCTGATCTGGAACGAGCCCACCGGGCGTCGTATCCCTCCGGCTTGCCTGCACAACAGAGCCTACCGCAGGCCCAACAACTACCCCATATTCGCTATCCTTCCCACCTACTCCCTGGCCCACCGCTTCCTCGAGATGGTCAGAAGGTTCTTGTGTTTCCCCCTTCACCTCCTCAGCCTTACTGATGGTGTTGAAGAAACCGGTTGAGAATAGTTCGTGTGGGTTGTACAGCTGCCACTAGTGTTGGACTACACCGATTGTTGGAATATGGATAGATGGGCGCCCACGTTGCAGCATTTTTTGGCCCCACCGAACCAAAACCAAAAAGAAAAAGGAAGAAAAAAAAGAAAGACAGCTATCCGCATCCACACATATACACCCGCAACGACCGCATAGATCCACTTCTCCGCCCTTCCTACCTCCATCGAGCATACGCCTTGTAATACCTCTTGTTTAAGAAGCCCGTCTGGGGCGTTTCCAAAGTCTTCGGTTTTCCGCTTTTCCGCTTTTTTCCCCGACCTCTCGGCTGTCCATGGTTCGTTTCCAGGCTCCATGATGACTGGCGATTTCTGCCGCTCCCTCGAGCCACTGTGCTACGCTCTCTCGATAATGACGACGATGGAAATACGAAAAGAAGAAACGGCGAAACGAACGAATTGGGTATACAGAGAAGACTTTCTTACACCTTACCTGGGCAACCAATCTTGCGCCAACATTGTGATTGGCAATTGGCAGTTGGCATACCTCTCTTCGCAAGACAGCGCTCCAGGATTCTTTCTTTGGGCTGCCTTCCTTCCTCGAAGGCCCACCAGGGCCTTTCCCTGAAAGAAAGCGTCATGGGTTTGCCCAACCAACCACTTGTTTTATGAATGTTATGGTTGTTACGACGTCACGTCCTAGATGGCTACGGCAAGCTACACACCCCTCCTTTGCTTGGTGGGCAGGGCACTTGACTACTTGTATCGACTCGGTGTGCAGCCTACCAAGAAGAGAACAAAACCAGGTGCCATGGCATACGAAAAAAGCAAAAAGAACTCATCTAATAGACGGCACATTTGCGTGTGGCCACACCCCGCCCCCCCCCCCCCCTCCTTCCCGCAACCTCTTTTCTCTCCTTTCTGGATGCATGAAGATGTCTCTTGACATCGATACTGCATTGCATATATCAGCATGATGTGGCGAACAGATACTGCTGAAGCGTCCGTTGGGAGGATAGTGGCGCACAAATCTTCTACAGGTTGTCGTTGAAAATAACAAAAGTTTGACTTGGTCCAGGTTATTTCAGCAAAATGCATTTGGGTTCTTGTTACTGTTGGTTTGACTTGTTCGGTCTACTTTAATATATCTTTTTTTTTTGCTTTTAGGCTTGTTTCTCGTTTCTCGTCGTTTATTCTTCCTGCGTGCGTGCGGTTGTGCTTTATGTGCCTGTCTTTTCTTTTTTTTGTTTGGATGGGCGGCTGGAGGAAAACATGTTCAATCACTCTATCCTCAGACGGACGACAACTTTTCTGGGCATGATCTAACGGTGACAATGATTGATGATGGGAACGGGGCGCGAAAGGACATGGCTATCGCAGCAATGAGCAAGCGACATGAAAATGGGCGGAAAAACATGGGATGGTTGGTGGTTCAACAGGCAGGAATGATGTGTATGGTTATGAAGTATGAGTACTCGTGTTGTTTTGGAGCGAGATGTGACTTTTTGCTGAGTGTGTGGTGCGGCGAGGGATGTTAGCTGTACTTGGCTTGTTCCCCTTATTCCTATCAGTAAATATGCGCATGCCTTTGCTCTAGCTTGGTGTTGAAGTCTTTGTATATAGACCGTGATGGCTTCTTTAATTGTTGAGCCGTCGGGCAATCATCCTAATATGAGGTTGACTGCTCCCCCCTTCCCCTGCTCTCTCTCGCACTGAGCAAGGTAGAGTTAGACTGTGTGTGAAAGGGAAATATAGGTATGTTGATTATCTTTTGAAGCCCGTACGTAGTATTATTTTGTCCACCGCGTTGTCTGACTCTTCAAAATCGGAGAAAGTGGGTCGGTCCCGCACACATGGGATGCAAGCAGTTCCCCCTCGTTCCCGCGGCGAGTCACGACATTGTTCTCACTCACGGCAGAACCAAGCCCACCTGAAGAAGAATGGACTCGCTACTCTGCCACGAACTCACTCTTGCGCTTGGACTCGCTCGTCAAGCCGCTCTCATCAGTCGGACCGTGCTATCGGAATTCTTCCTAGCCCAACAGAAAAGCGAGGTTGATTCCGTGACGAAAAGCGATTTCAGCCCCGTCACTGTCGCCGACTTTGCCATTCAAGCCCTCTTGGCCGGCACCCTCAGCGAAGCATTCCCCGACGATGGGCTGGTGGGTGAGGAGTCGGCAGACGAGCTGAGGGGGAACCCCCGACTACTACAGCAGGTTGCGGCCGTCCTGAAAGTTGCCCAAGGCTGGGAGGCGAGGGACGAGAATCATGTGTGCGATGTCATTGACCTCTGCAAAGGGGAGGGGAAGGGGAGGACGTGGGTATTTGACCCCATTGATGGAACCAAGACATTTCTCAAGGGAAAGCAATACGCCATCAATATTGCCCTGCTGGCGAAAAGGGAAGGTCGGGGGAGCAGAGAGGAGATCGTCAGCGTGGTTGCCTGCCCGCTCTTGGACTGGACTCTCGGAACTGGGGGGGGTGGAGAGGTGATCAATGACGCGTCGGTCGACAAAACAGGAAGGGGGGCAGTTATTTACTGTGTCAAAGGCCACGGGGTTTTCGTCGAGCCATTGTTTGACAAGACCGAGGAGGAGAAGCCTAGGCAGATCCCGCGGCATGCAGAGCAAGTCAAGACAGTCGAGGGACTGAAGAGTGTGACGTGCTGGCAGAGTCTCGACTCGGGAGTCGACACGGTGCATGAAAATGTAGCTGAGAAACTTGGCATGGACTTTCCGGGGAACGACCTTCTCGGCTGGGTAAACCGGTGGGTGTGTCTTGCGCTTGGTGTGGGAAATACTACGGTATGGGTTTACAAGAAGAGAGACAGAAAAGCAAAGATCTGGGATCATGCGGGTGCCATGCTGCTCTTCAAGGAGGTTGGTGGCAAAATCACGGATGTGGATGGGAAAGATATTGTATTGGCCGAAGGGAGGCTTTTGGACCAAAACTTTGGATTTCTGGCGGCACCTGAAGCGGTTCACGGCATCGTTCTGGAAGCCGTGCAGGGGGCCATGAGGGAAAAAGAAGAGACAAGAGCGGGGGGTGGATCGATATGATAGTGCTCTCTGTTGATTTCCATATCCTGCGAGAACATCATGCCAAGGACAGGACACACCAGACAAAACCGCTGTCCAGGATCCCGCCCGCACACAGTTCGCCATATGATCGGCAGTCATCATGACTTACTAGTTTATGATGAGCAAAGAATGGAAACAGAACTGGTTCCCGACTCATCCAGTAGCAACTTTACCACGTGGTAGAAAGTGTTTTTCACTCGCTTATACGGTCAGTCTTCCGGCGATTCTCAAGCGAGTGCCCATTGGGCTATGAGACAATAAATCAAAAGCCACGTGGGAATTCGAGAACCAAGCACAGAACCCGTCAAGGAAGATTCTCGCTAGAACACAGGACAATAGATAAAGGATAGAGAGGCTCGATCAAGAGGGATACCTAGGCAAGCAGAATCAATCACGGGCACACTCCAGAAGGGTGGCAGTCTGTCCATGTTCCAAGTGAACCATGCCTTAGTATGCCAAGCTTGGGCTCATTCGCATAGATCACTGGAGGTCTATAGAAGTCTAGATGAATGAGAGGAGTTTTCTCGCAAGAATGGATCAGTCGGTGTGCCGTGGCAGTGCCCAATATCCTCACATTAGCGTCAGACAGACAACAGGGGAATTCAAAAGACGGACGGCAGTTTCTCTGCCATCCTCCTGCACCTCGGTTTTTCCGGATGGCCTGGTCGGAAGAAACCGAGGATTGAGTGACACCGGTATCCAGACAAACACCCCCAGAGGATAAAAGGGAGGGGAGGCAAAGAACGTGGCTTGTGGGGCAGAAGGGTATGACTGCTCGGTTGTCGGTTGACAGCCACTTGCCGCCTCACCCACCGCAGCACATGGCATATATACATACCATGTGTTTGATTACTTGACGCCAGGAAGGCCCGAAGCGGCCCAGAACAGACGAGAAAATGAACGAATGGGACAAGTCCCCCCGCACCCCAGAAAATGGTTCCCCCCCCCCTGCCCCCCTTTCTTTTCAGTGTTTACCCCAGATGTACTTCACGTTTTGTTCCCAAACCCCATTTAGAGGTGGTTTGGTTCTGCTCTCTCATACGTCACTTGTCTGGTTCTTAATGTACCCAACACCAAGCGAGGGCGGCTGCGCGCGAGCAGCGTGACCTTGGATAATCAACGTGGGAGAAGGGGGGCGGCTGCACCTGATTTTACCCGGCAGTATACAGAGACCTCGCAAGCAACAAGATATCCATTCCGGAGCTCCGGCAATTGTCGACGAATACGGCAAGGGGTCCAATAACGGCTCGAAAACTTCTCCACCAATCACTCATATTATACCCAAATGATCAGAGAACATAGAACAAGTTCTGTAGTATCGGCAGTTAGTACTTGCCGGGAGCCTGAAAGAGTTCGAAGAGACTCTACCCGGTCGAGGCGGGCCATCGACGCCATCATGCCCAAAGCAGGCGGCCAGACATGGCTGAAAAATAGAAATAAAAGACCCCTAGGCGACCCTGCTTTGGCCGTCAGCCCTCTCCCCTTCTTCTGCTGTGATCACCGACTAATACTAGTTTCTATTTCTTTCTCCTCTAGGAGCGGAAACACCTGCCTCTGGTTGAGCCTCGCAAGAGACCAAGCCGCCACCAGCACCGCCCGCCGACAAGACATCAGCACACACACAAGGGGAAGAGGTAAAAAGAGAAACCAAGGGACAAGATGCATTCGTGGTCTACCCTCACCGCGGCCTTTGCGCTGCTGGCCAACGGAGTTGCCGCTCAAAACATGTTGCGGTTCGCCTGCTCCCAGCTCGTCGTCGACCGTGTCGATCCTCTTGTCAACCCCGGCGTCCGCTACACCCCTCATCTTCACCAGATCGTGGGTGGTAACTCCTTTAACCTGACCATGGAGCCTGTCGAGTACGACTTGGTCAAGAAATCGACTTGCACATCCTGCTCGTTCCCCCAGGATCTGTCCAACTACTGGACGGCCGTCATGTTTTTCAAGCACAAGAACGGATCGTATCACCGCGTTCCCCAAGTCGGCAACGGCGGTCCTCAGGGCCAGCTCATCAACAAGGGTGGTCTCGACATTTACTATATCCCCAGCGGCAAGACCACCGCCTTCAGACCCGTACGTCCTGTCCTCGCTTCTGCCCAGCTTTTCAGATGACTAACCAGGCCATCCTACCCAGGGTTTCCGCATGCTTGCCGGTAACGCGGCCAACACCGACGACAGCAAGGTTTCCAAGGCCAACATCTGCCATCGCTGCTGGACATCGACCAATGAGGGTACCTTCATCGGCGGTGCTCCCTGCACCGGCTCTGACACCGTCGGCATTCCTCAGGAGCCTCGCTGCAAGATGATCCGCCAGACCATCATCTTCCCCCACTGCTGGGACGGCAAGAACCTCGACACTCCCGACCACAAGTCCCACGTCGCTTACGGCCAGGGCTCTGGTGCCACCGGCGGCGGCGCTTGCCCCTCCAGCCATCCCGTCAAGCTTCCCCAGCTCATGTACGAGCTCATGTGGAACGTGACCAACTTCAGCGACAAGAACATGTGGCCCACTTCGGGACCTGCCTTCGTCTACAGCATGAACCTCGGTGGCTCGGCCGCTCACGGTGACTACGTCTTCGGCTGGGAGGGCGACACTCTTCAACGCGCCATGGACAAGGGCTGCAACCTAAACCGTGCCTGCCCTGCTGCCGGTCTTACCTACCAGCCCCCCGAGGTCTACAACGCTTGCAACATCAAGCAGCAGGCTCCCGAGCCCGTCGATGGCTGTAAGTTTCTCCTCTTTCTCCCGCCGAGTAGGAGATGGACACGTGCTAATCATGTTATCAAACAGGGCTCAAGGCCATGCCCATGGGCGATGTCGCCATCAAGGCTTAAGCCCGCGCAACAGCAGCGATTCCTTAGTGTTCAGAAGGGACGAGATCAAGGCTATGCATATATGGTCTTGCTTGAAAATCCTACATGGGTGCTCCTCATTATTTCGGAGAAGGTGGTCTGGTTGGGCAGTTGATTTCATCAGACAGAGGGCAGAGGGGAGCCAGCATTCATGTCACTTTACACCAACATACAATTATTACTTTATTCCCCCCTTATTTCTCCCTCTGCTTCTGATATAGTGCAGTCGTTAGTATCAGCTGGTCGCGTCTTGGCTCGTCAACAATGTAAATATTGCATGTATGTACACGGGGAGCATGGTACCGTGGCTCACCAGTGCCAAGGAACAAGTTTAATCTATATAAACACGGTGCTGCTGCCTTCCTTCCTAAGGCGGAACAGCTGAACTTGGACGTTCGGTATCTACTTCTGCAAAGCGCTTAGCAGTGGCATTTTGCTCTCTTCCCTTCCGTAATCTCTGTCCGCTCTCCACGTGCCCTAGGCACGAGATGAGATGTATATATCTCCACTGGAAACAATGGGGGTGACCACCCCTTGCCCCCTTTTGTGAACTGGCCCAACACACAGGGGGCCTCAGAAATCTGCCTAAATAAACCCAACCTTCAGTTACCTGCAAGCTCCACAGCCAGGTGGTTATTGGCTTTGCCCACAACCTAGAACATTAAATTTCCCACTTGGTGAGATATGATCGCACGACTCATCGATCACACCTCGGTTTCGTCTTGAGAGTGGACAAAACCAACATTCCAAGTGGGTGGGTAGGTATGGAGCCATGATAACAAAACCGTGGCGGCCGCTTGCTGCCCAACTCGGTACACATACCAGGCATGAACAGTCTTCCCCAGATGGTGATCTTTCCGATTTTTCAGCTGACACATGTTGGTAACGTTGGGAATCATGACTATCTAGTTATTCTAGTATTTAAAGCAGGGAAAAGGGATAAACCAAGATAGAAACCCGGGATATGCTTTTCTCTCTCTCCTTGCTGTTGCCCATCCTCGTCTCATGATCCGTACCAAGCCAGCCGCTGCACATTTCCTTGTCCTTTGCAAAATCGATTATTAGCAACCATACGAGACCATTGCTCATTGTACGATCGAATTTCCATGATTGTGGCTTTTGCATAAAGCACACCTTCGCTGTCGTCAAGAGCCCAGGGGGTGGTGGCCCTTGATGTTTTCCTTTCTTCCCATTTTAAGAGACATTCCACGCCAATTACGCTCAACCAACAATTGATAAACTATCCATGCTTCACAAGAACCCCCCCACCCCCCACCCCCCTATAAGAATAAAATAAAATAAAAAGCGTACCACATTGCCGAGACAACGCTCCTTTTCGCCGTAAACTAAGCCAAACTCCTGGTATCTTCTCTTAACCTTGACAAAAAACATCCGATAGTAACAGTGATGGCGACTTCTCAATGCTCACTTGCTTCAAGGACCTATCTCGTCCAGGAAGCGGCGAAGAGAGGACGTGGCTGGCGTGCCGAAGCGGCTTGAGCCTGGCGGTCTGGGGGATGATGGCGGCGGCATGTTTGACGATCCGAAGCGGCCCGAGCTTGAAACCGACACGCCCAGCGCGTTATATTGGGCGTACGCGGTAGCGTTTTGTCGAGAGTCTGAACTCGACATCCTTTGGTCGTGGCAGCGACGGTGCATCTGCTGGTTCTAACGCGCAAACACCTTGACCACTCCGTCGCCACCTCCACTGACAACCCAGCGCCCGTCCTGACTCCACACGACAGAGCAGACGCCCTCGCCGCGCATCACCCTGTGGCTCGTGATTTCCTGTGTGCAGGAACGGGTTTCCAAGGACCAGAACCGCAGGGAGGCGTCGTGACCGGCGCTCACCAGCTCCCGGCCGTCGGGGCTGAGAGAGAGACCTGAGATGGAGGCTGGGTGGGCAACCATGTTGTAGGTGCATTGGCCTGCGAGTGGCTGGATTAGCAAAGAAACTACGGCCAAGGCGCTGGCGATCAAACTTACCGCTGTTGGCGTCGAAGAATCTGACATAGCAATCTTCGTGGCCAGAGATGATGACACCCTCCACCCCCGATCCAGCCATAGCGCGCCCGCCTCCTGTCGGCCCACCGCCGCCGCTCTCCTCCTCACCCAAGCCCTGGGGCTGGTCGAGCCCAACAACCGTAGCCACCACCGCGTTGACACTGGTGGCGACCGTTCCATCATATGTTTCCAGACTGGCCATGGTCCCGGTGGGCTCTCCGGTCCGGGTGTCGTAGACGATGATGGCAGCATCCGCGTAACTGACCACAAATGTCTCTCCGTTGGGGCTCAAGGGCGTGATCCTAGTCGGGCTGGCCTTGTTGTCGGAACGGGAGATGGAGTGTATCAGCGAGTAGTGGAAGGGGGAGTTGGAGGCGGTCGTCGGCTGGGGAGAGTTCGGGAATCCGGAGCCGGAGCTCATCGAGTTGCCTCTTGTGCGGCCGCCGGGACCCCTACGTCCCGCGCTGGGCTGCGGTGAGGTGAGCTGAGGTGGCGCGCTGACGGCCCACAGCTTGACGGTGCCATCAGCTGAGCCCGAGACGAGGAGGATGCGGTCTGGTGGGCCATGAGCGGTGCTCTGGCCAAAGATGGAGCCAAGGTTGGCGGGAAGCACACAAAGGGCCCAGACAGCATCGGCATGAGCGTCCATGGTGGCTTTGGGGTCGACACGGCCTCTTTCCCACACCCGGATAGTGGCGTCCTGACCTCCCGAGAAGATCCATCCATCGCCCTGGGCGCGCCCGCCGGTAGAGAAGTTGGGCGATGGCGACCACGACGTCAGAGAGAGAACGGCACTGTTGTGACCGCGGTGAGTAAAATCGGCCGTGACGTCGAGATCACCAACGCCGGCGCTGGGATGGCCCGGATGGCCGGGATGGCGATCCGGGATGTGGAATCGCTTGATCGTCCCATCGTCTCCGGCTGTGCAGATCTCGGGCTCGCCCGGGCTCCCGCCTCCAGAAAAGATCACGGTGCGAACGGTGTCCAGGTGACCTCTCAGTCCGAACTTGAGCTTGAAGTTGGTACTTTCTGTTTTCTGGCTGAGAGCGTTCAGCGAGAGCTCGTGATCCGCACTTCTCCTCCGGCCCATGGAGCTCGAGTTCTTTCTTCTATGAGAGAGAGCGCCGCGGTTGGGGGACTTTGGGATGTTTTCAGCGGCCGGAAACACATCGGTATCAGGTCGGTTCGACGACGCCTGATGAGGCTGCTGTTGCTGCTGCGGTGTTGGCGGATTGGGGGCAGTGGGATCGGGAAAGTTGCTATCGTTAAAATCCCAACTGTCTGACTCGACCCCGCCGCGCTTTTCCGAGTGCTCTCCTCTGTCCTCCCCTCGGTTGGGGTGCTTGGGCTGCATTCCAGGTTCCTGGCCCGATTCCGCAGAAGGCTTTGTATGAATTGGTATCTGGCCAGGCCACTCACCAGCGTTCCCGTACATGGCGGATTGCTGCTCGGCATTCGATGTACGCATCATGGGGGCAGACTGCAGGTCAAACTGCTTGACGGCATAGTTGTTGGGGCCAGGTGCACCCTGGCCACGGTGGGCTGGAGGCGCCGCGCTTCTCGCTTGGTGAGCCAGAAGCTCACGAACGTGAGCCTGCTGCTGCTGTTGTGAAAGCCCCTGCTGTTGATAGGCCGAATCCATAACTTGCTGACCAAACGCATCGCTTTCCCGCAGCTCCTCCATCACGGGAAGAGGCGGCGAGTCTCTCGGCGGCATGGGGTTGGCAGGCGTAGCCATAAGGTAGGTAAACTCGGCCTGGCACTGGTCAAGGAATGTCTTCAGTTCGTTGCGCTGGTTCTCTTCATCGGCGAGGTCGGCTGCGAGGGTGCTGGGCACCGTGGGGTCACCCGAAGCTGCGTTGCCAGCCTGTGTCAGCCATTCCGCAAGAACAAGATGCCAGCATGGGCCCGATAGACTTACGACCAAGCTTCTCCTTCAGCAAAGCGGCCCGATCCAGAGGCTTGGGCTGGGAGGGGTCGACGCTCTCGGTTGACTGTGCCCGCTGCTCCTTGACCTTCTTTTCCAAAATGGCAACATATTTCTTCAAGGTGTTCTGGGTTGCATCGGCTCTCCTAGCCTGGCCCTCGAGACCAGCTATCCTGCTCTTCATCTCCTGCCTCTCGATTTCCCAGGCGTTGCGATCGCGTTCGTGGCGGTGCCATTCCGTCTGCAGAAAGCGCATAACACCTGTGACGGGCAGCGGTTAGCAGACAGTCCTCGCATCAGGAAGAGACTTGGTGAGGAAGACATGCGGACCTTGCAGCGTGTATTCGGTGGCAGGGGGGTGATTAGAGCCCATCATGCCTCCAGCTTCGTGCGCGCCCATGCCACTCCCTCCATTGGTGCCCATGGTGGCAGCAGTAGAGAAGACGTGACTGCGGGCGAAGAGGCAGGCGGGTAAAATGGGGAGAAAAAAAGGAGAGATGCAGGAATGTATTAAGGGCTGCCCATAAAACGAAAGCACTAGAAGATAGCCGGTACAAAGAATCTGTTGTGTCGTGCTGATATTGTTTCAACGCCTGTCTGTCTGTCTGTCTGTCTGTCTGTCTGTCTGTCTGTCTGGCTGGCTGGCTGGCTGGCTGCCCGTCTCCAAGTCGGCGCGATGGTTGCTGGCTGGCTGGCCAGAAGTCAACGACCCACGGACCACTTGCACCCCAACTGGGAGGAAAGCATGGCCCCACACAAATGGCCAATGGGGGGTTTAAGCCAATGAGAAGCTGCTACACCTATTTTTGGCTAGTAACTAGTGTATTTGAATACGGCGGCGCTGTTACACACGTTGCTTTCTTGTGATATCTAATTTATCTACGGTATGCGTATAGGTAGTGAGTGGTATAGATAGGTACGAAAGTGGTCAAAACTCCATCACCTCCACTTCTGATCCGCAACTCAAGCATGTCTTGACCGTCATCCCATCCGCATTCTCCACGGTCCGTCCCCACTCATGGACATGCTTCCCTCGATCCCCAATCGCATCTCCAAATCTGGCTGTTTTCGAGCCACCCGTGTCTCCTTTGGCATTGTTCCTCCTGAAAGCCTCGGTCCTGGTCTCGCGCTTCAGGTCCAGCAGCTTCTCTTTGAACTTGGCCTCCTTCCTCCTCTTTTTATCTTCCTCCCGCTTCTCAAACTCGGCATCGAGCGCCTCCGCCGAGCCCCATTTTTGGTTGATGGCATAGTCCTCGACTTGGTATCGTAGAAACAGCATCATGTCATGCCAGTGTGACTTGTGAGGGTTTGGCTTGGATAAATGCGGCAGCAGTTCGGGGTCTTTGAGCTCGGCTTCCGAGAAACAGAATGTTAGCAGAGCAACATGATATGCCAGGAAGCTCTGAAGTTGAACTCACGTTCCGTCAACAGGTAATCCTCTTTGCACTCCGTCTTGGTCAACAAGCTGTACTTTTCAGGAAACTTTTGCTTGCACCCATTGCAGACAGCACATCCAAACACTTCCTCCCAGACAAAGTCAATTTCGACCGTCTTGCACTCCCTACACCGTTTTCTCGTCTTTTCGTCTGCCAGAACACTCAGCCCGGGCTCAAACGGTCCCGACTTGTTTCTCTGCAGCTTCCTGATCAACTGCAGCCTTTCCCACTCGGCAGCAGTCATGTTCGCCGGCTTCTGCTCTCCCTCGGGCTTGCCTGACACGCCGGCAGACATGCTCTTATTCCAGGGATCATCTTCAACGCTCAAGAAACCACCCTTGGTATCTGTCATGGCGCTAAAGTTGTAATCGACATATTTCGTAAATTTGCGCGAGACCGGCGGCAGGCCCTCTCCCTCCTTGGCTGGACTGGTGCGCGCATCCCGGTTTGTGGCCGGCACTTCAGCCCGCGATATGGACCCGTATGGCCGTTTCTTCCCAGCTGGGGTGGTGGTCGTGGTCGTGGTCGTCGATCCATCTGTCTGCTGTACACCGGAAGCCCGGAGTTCGGCGTCGCGTTGCTCACGGATGGCTTTCGCGCGCAGGCGGTTCTCTTCCTACAATTCAGCGCGCGAGGTGAGTATGCATGGCGGGTATCACTCTGCACTGCGGGGATGGAAGCCAACCTACAATGCGACGGGTGACTTCAGGTGTTGGTGGAGATGGTGGCCGTCTGGGAATGGTGGTTGTCGCAGCCTCTCTTGGTGGGGTTCCTGGCCTGTCCATGGCCGAATATCATGTAGTCGCAAATACTTTTTTCGAGAGTTTTGGATTGCAAAAAGATGGTCAAGACCATCAGACTGGGTGATGTTGAATTATTGTTCAGAGCAGTAGTAAGGTACGGTGAAGTGCAAGGGCCTGCGGCCGCCACCAGAGGGCGGGATGACTATGACGCGCATTTACTACCTGGTACCTATTTGGGCCCGTGCTGACAGCCAGGCTGCCGTCATTGTCAGCAGACGGGATTTGACACTACAGACACACAATAAACGTAGGTGGCCATGGAGACAAATCAGACACCACCGGCTGGAAAGTTGCAGAGCCCAAAGTAGATTGACGAACGTACTTGATCATTGAAAAGCAAACCAAGAACGCCACGCCCCCCCAACCCCCTCCCCCCAACCCCCACCCTCCGCTAATAATTACTGATCCAACCGCCGGGACCTGCCATCCGTTCATTTCCTCCCAAAAAGGTCTATCGCAACAAGACGCCCCAGAAAGAGACTTGTCATAACAAGAAAAACCCCGCCGAAGCGCACAAGCCAACGGGTCTCATGCATCCAGGATATACATTTGTAAATCACTCTACTCCTCTTTGGCGCCGCCACGGCCAGCGCGCTCGGCCGACTCGACAGCCTTCTTGTCGCTCTGGGCAGGACCGCTCTGGAGACCGCTCATGAAGCCGGCAGCCTGCTTGAAGGGGCGCTTGAGGTCGCCGGACGCGGGCTGGCCCCAGACGTGGATCTTGGTGAGGTTGGCCTCGAGGGCACCCTTGAGGGGGATGATGCTCTGGATGAGAAGGGGGTTGGTGTACTTGAAGTACAGGTGCATCACGCCCATCATCAGGACGCCCATCATCTGGGAGCGCATCAGGTTCTTGAGCTGGGCGAGGTCGTAGGCCTGGACCGTGGTGGTGACGAGCTTGCCCTCCTCGCTGGAGCCCATCGGCGCGGGTTCGACATACTTGAGCGTGGTGAGATCTGCGAAAGAGAAGGCTGCATGTTAGTTTGGGGGTCCTCACAGGGGCGCAACACCGAGAGAACAAGGTGACGACGTACCCTTCTTCTTGTTGATGGTGCTCTGGATGTAGAGGTAGATGCTCAAAATGATCAGGTTGCTGGCAATGTAGCCGGCGCGGCAGAGGTTGAGGACCGACTCGTCTTCGAAGGGGATCTTCTTGGCGACCTGCATCATCCCGAGGATGATGATCAGGTTGGTGCTGGAAAGAAAGCAACAGGTTAGCGGTGCCGTTGCCGGTGCTACCGGTGCTGCCGGTGCTGCCGGTGCGATGCTGCTTACATTTGCGGACTGAGACCCATTGTGGCAGATGTGATGGTGAATTGAGATGGGCGATGCGAGGGGATCGGTTTCCTGCGGGCGGTTATGGATGCGTGGAAGTGAGCGTGGACAGGCGATCCGGCCAGATTTTATTTCTTTGGTGTCTTGAGTAGAAGAGGGTCCACGCCTCCAATCCAAAAACCCGTCTCAGCTCCGTGGCCACTCGCGCAGACCCACTTCCAATGACCAAGGCTTGGCACCATTCATCCTTCAACGCTCGTGTTACAACTCCTTTTTCCGGGGACCTACATATGAAGGGCCTACTCCGTAGAGTCGTTGGGTTCTTGGGGAGGTCTCACTTCTCATCAGCAGCTATGCTCCGTGTTTCTGGAGCTATCACAATCATCGCAGCCAACTCTGCCGAAACTTCAAGCAAGGGAAAATACCGAATACAGACAGTCTGATGCTGCACCCTCCGTAGTCTGCCAAGCCAGCGTAGAATCCCCAGACTTTCACACTGTGACGAGCTCCAGACCCACTCCAGTGTCTCTCAGCCCGTGGGGACATGTCGCTTGCAACGCTCTGGGTTTCGGCAGGGCGACCGTTGTCTTTGCTCCATTGTTATGCATACCACACTATCTGGCACCCTCCCACGCAACTTCGTTTCACGGGAGGCCCACATCTCGTTGACCAGCTAGGGAAATGCAACGTCTGAGAGATGCAGGTTGTCTCGAGGAGATCTTTTTTTATAAGCAGCCTCGATCCCACCTTACCAATGTGGTAGCTGGCTATGTAATACTGTCCATTCCTAGTACCTAGGTAGTCAGTATCTTGGACAATACTTCATTCTTATTACCTTCTCAGATGGGCAGGTGGCTGGCATGTTTGTATACCAAAGGATCACCATTGAGTGCTTGAGAATCGGTTCATCTACAAAATGTCCATCATATCACATACCACCACAGCACTCCTTCACAATGACCCCATCTCTTCCCTTCCCTCTTGCCTTTTTCCATAATGCACCACCTGCTCCCCGTCCTATTCGGCCTCTCCTGGACTGGCGTTGCCCGGGCTGGACAGCACTGGGTACGCGGTCCTTCTCGAACCACGATAGAGATTGCTCCGCAGCGATATATAATCGAGATTGAAGATGTGAGACCTGCCTGCCTGCCCACAACTCCACCTCACGCCAGCTGATATCACAAATGACAAGCCGGCAAACGTTGATGCGATGGCCTCTGAACTCTCGGCATTCGGGGCCAGGATTCTTCGCACCTTCAGGACAGATCTTTTTGTGGGCTTAAGCATCGAGTCGGATCAGCAAAACCTGGACTCCCTGCAGAATCAGAGCACCATCTCCAGAGCCTGGCCTGTTCGCAAGATCCATTTGAGCCCAGCCCCCCGCACAGCTGTATTCAGCACCGACGTGGCTGCTTCCAACTACTCAGTCCACTCTTATACCGGAGTTGACAGGCTACACAACGCTGGCATCTATGGAAAGGGGGCCGTGGTGGCTGTGGTGGATACCGGGACAGACTATCACCATGCGGCGCTGGGCGGCGGCTTCGGCCCGGGACACAAGGTTGCTGGTGGTTACGATCTCGTGGGCGGCGACTGGCCTGCTGGCCCCAAAGCCCCGAGCCCTTTCCCCTTGGATCTTAATGGCCATGGAACCCATGTAGCTGGCATCATTGCTGGCAAGTCCGAATGGTATACGGGCGTGGCTCCCGAGGCAACACTGCTTTCATACAAGGTGTTCAGTAACGCAAGTCTTCCCCAACGGCCCCCCTCGCTTCTTCTTGAAGACATGCATGGCTGACACTATCCCTAGTACGGTGTGACAGATGAGGATACTCTTATCGAGGCATTCCTGAAGGCCTACGAGGATGGTGTAAGCACAGAGGAAATACTCGAAGCGTGAACCCGGACATCGGCTGACCTCTGTCATAGGCAGATATCATCACAGCCAGCATCGGCGGGACGGGCGGCTGGTCTGACTCGGCATGGTCAGCTCTTGCCTCTAGGCTAGTGGACAAAGGCGTGGTGGTGACGATATCTGCTGGCAACTCGGGGACCGAGGGCCCATTCTACGCAAGCTCTGGGGCTTCGGGGGACAACGTGATTGCCGTGGCCTCGACAGACAGCAGTGTCTGGCCCGCCCCTCCTCTCAAGGCAACATTTTCGCATAACGGCACCTCCAGCACGTCCTACATAGCCTACCTGCCAGACCTTAATTCGTATGTATGGGATGTTCCCGAGGACTTGTCCGTCATGGGGGCGTCTCTGGACATTGATGCTGACGCATGTGGCCCACTCCCACCCAACACCCCTGATCTTTCTCGAGGTGTCGTTTTGATTCGACGGGGAACATGCAGCTTCCGGGTTCAACAAGCCAATGTCGCCAGGTTCGGGGCCAAACGGGTGTTGCTCTACAACAACGCCGACCCAGTGACAAATCCGTGGCCGGTGGATGTGGAAGTGCCTATTGCCTTGATCGAATCCAGCGCCGGGGAGGCCATGATGAACGTCCTCAGGTCCGGAGGCCATGTGCGGGTCAGTTTTGCCATTCCTCGAGATTCCAACTGGGCCGTGGGAATACATAACGCGGCTGGCGGGATTCCTTCCGAATATACCAGCTGGGGTGGTACCTTTGGGTTGCAAATCAAACCAGATGTGGCAGCTCCGGGACAAAACATCTACAGCACCTATCTGGACGGCCAGTATGCCGTCCTCTCGGGCACGTCGATGGCTTGTCCCTATGTTGCCGGCATTGCTGCTCTGTATGTCGGCAAGTTTGGTGGGAGAAAGGCCCATGGTCCTGGTTTTGGCAAACATTTGTTCAGTCGTATTGTCTCGAGTGGTGCCTCGGTGCCCTGGCAAACCAGCCAGCCTACAGGACTTCCGATAGACTATGGCTTCTGGGCTCCCGTCACACAGGTGGGCTCTGGCCTGGTCAATGCAACCAAAGTACTGATGTCGCAGACCTCATTGGCGTTTGACAAGTTTGCGCTCAATGATACAGCTCACTTTCAGCGAGACCATCGAGTCCTCATCACCAACCATGCTAACCACCCGCTGATGTACCATTTTTCCGTCCAACCAGCGGGAACGTTCAACGCCCAATCACCATACTACGCGGATTACCTGGCAGCATCGGTCGACTTAGAGCCTTTTGTCTACACACCCAAAGTCTCATTACCGGCAGCAGTCACTATCCCCCCCGGGCAATCTCATCTTGCCAGAGTCCGTTTCGGCCACCCATCACTTGATGATACCAGCCTGCCAGTGTACAGTGGCAAGATCATCATCACTTCTTCCGAGTCGGAAACGCTCTCCATACCCTACATGGGTGCTGGCTTCTCGCTCGAATCGGCATTTCGTTCGAGAATGTTCACCGACACGACTCCCTTTCAGGTGGCCGGCCCCAATCGCGACGACATTTCCATCTACCACACTTATAACTTCAACCTCTCCTGGTCTGAGCAGTCTTTCCCCAAAGTATACGCGGCCTTCAAGTGGGGACCCCGACTCCTCCGTTGGGATATTTTTGAGGCCGGATGGCAAGAGTGTTCATGGAACTCGTATCCTCCCGTACCAGGCATCGGCGGGTTTGTGGAGAGTGCGACATACTGGGTCGATTCAGATGCAGGATACTGGGCCTTTGATCCCGACACAATGAATAAAGAGGATACCCTGCCATTTCCGCTGACAAACTTGGTGAGAACAAGCAGTTGGAACAGGAACAACCAGGGGTTCTGGTGGTTTGGCAAGCTCGCAAACGGTAGCTATATAAGAGAAGGGAATTACACGTAAGCCACCTATTCCTTTGCTCTGTGAGGAACCGGACGGGAGACTAACGGCCGTGATTATACCAGGATGCGATTTGCAGCTCAGATACCATTCAGCGACCCAAAACGGTCAAATAGTTGGCATGTGTGGCAGACACCCGACATAACAATTCTTCCATACTATGGCCACACGGATGAGGCATCATGAAAACACAAGCAAAAAGCTTTCTTCCTCGAGTCCTGAGCAAGCCCAGGAGCACAATGAAAAAAGAAAAAAAGATGGCCGGTCAGACTTCCATCGACGCCCACCCCGCTCAAGCGCCCGAAGGCAAGACCTCGAGGAATCGGGGTACAGATCATCGCCACTCTCTATACAGCCGCAGCACAAGGCCAGCGACCGCCGCCTTTGCAGGCAGATCGAGGGTAAAAAAAGGCTTCTCACTGTTGGGCGCCGAGGATATCGTTCATCAACCCGGGTGGGATCTGTGGCTCCTTTAGGGAACACAAAAGAGGACGACTACTATAGAAATGATTCTCTGAAGTATTGTCGACATGAGGAAAAAAAAGAAAAAGAAAATGGAAATGGTGGGAGGGGAGCGCTCAATATATATCTGTTCTTGGTGGTCAGTGCACGCATGCAAATTTGCATTTGCTCGCACAGACCATGGCCTGCTTGGCGACGGCCAAAGTGGGCCAGGACAGGCCTCAAACTGTTCTGCCAGCTGAGACCGCCAAAATTTCTCACGTTCTGCAAGCCCTTCTCAGTTTTTGTACACGACAACTCGGAATATGGCGTCACTTGGCGTGCTCTTCAACACCATGATGGTAATAGCAGCACTCTAGCATTCCCAAAATATACAGGCAGCTTAACAATGAGTTCAGCGAGTTCAAAATCTACTCCTGATACAAGCCCTCTTCTTCAATCCACCATCGTACTCCGTCACTGACCATCTTCTCCAACCTCTCCCTGTTGCGCTCTTTGGCAGCATTCCGTGCATAGGTACTGCTGACTACCTCACTTCCCGCTTCCCTCCCCTCGACCATCTCGATTCTTCCCGCCCACTCCTTGCTCCCACCGATTCTTCCCAGTCCCGGACCACCACCCTCCTCACAATCGTCACCTCGTATCAGGCCCTGCAGATACTTCAGCTGCTCCTCCTTCCCACCCCACTCGTCATCCGTCCGCATCGTCACCCTCAACCTCGCCCTTTCGAATAACGGCCCAAGCGCCTTTTGCATGGGCGTCCTTGCCTCGTCCTGCTTCTTCTTCTCTGCTGTCGGCGTGCCTGTGTCCAGCGGTGCACCAGACAGAGGAGCTGCCACCGGCCCGTAATATTTCGGATTGAACACTCGTATTAACGTGTCATAGCCCACCAACATGACCTGCTCCATCTTGACCTCTGGTGAACCCTGGCGGTAAAATTCGACCTGGTCAAGCGCCTCGCTCTTCTCGTGGAAGAATGGCAATGTCGATAGCCCAATGTCGACATCGGTCTCGGTGTTGCCTTGCTGCAGCAGAGAAGCCTGGACATCTTGGGCAAAGGCCCACATCAAGACAAGGCGTTGTTGAAAAGGGGCGGGCTTCGGCGCTTTGTCAGCGTTGTTGATTGACAGCAACAGCAGCAGCCTAGTTGATTCGGGACCGCCGCCGCCTCCATTGTGCTGCGCGGTTACTAGTCGCCGGGTCTCGGAGAGGACAGCTGACGTGGCCATCCGCAAGTGAGCTCGTGTTGGAGGGTTGAAGGACGAATCGAGTATGATCAGGGTGCGTGGTCTAGCCCGAGGAGGGAGGGGACTTGGGGCTGCAGACCATCCATCCCTCTGGCTGGTGCCGGCAGGTCGTCGTGATACTGTGCAGATGACTTCGAGCTTCGAGGGGGTGGCTTTGAAGGAGGTGAGTGCGTGGGAGAAGAAGGTTGTGAGGGCGCGGGCCGAAGCCGATGCTTGCGGGCGCATGACTTGGCAACCAGCGTCTGCGGGCTCACCAAAGGAAGAAGACATGACCTGTCGCTTCTTGATTGAGCAACCGCTAGTCCATGCTCAGTGCTCACAGCCTCACACAGAGCTTCGTGTACCGGTATTTACGAATGATGACATCGCCGATGCAGTGCGACCTGACTTCTTGCTTATACATACAGCGGGGGTGGGGCAGTGGGGGGAACGGAGTTCATGTGCGATATACCCGGGTCGTGAGGACCTCAATCTGATACGGATATCTGTTGCCTTTCTGCCCATTCCGCCTTGGCACATGTCAGTGCAAACAGAGCCGTAACTAACAAAAGGCAGTCTCTTGCATATCTACTAGGGGCTGTTTCCTCAAGAAATATAGACAACAGAGACTCCTGACCATCCCTACTTGTTAACTATCGGTACCGCTGACAAAGGCCACCACGTTCATCCACCCCAACGAGGCAACCTGTCATGCCAAACGCCAACAGGATAGATATATCTAGCCTCCCTGCTTTCCCAGCCCAGCCCAATGATTTTGAATTCTCCCATCCACCAAACGCCATATCCATGCAACACTCTTCCAGCTGTCAACGACCCATGAAATATTCCATCTCCTCACGCGCAATGGCGACCGGTGACAGGCGGTGTAGGCGACAAATACACCTTCAGCGAATCTCGGGCTCCCGCATAAAGTCGGGAAAGTTTGAGAAGCTGCCATCACCAGACAGCGGATGCTGGTCGAAGGATTCGAGGAGCTCTTGGAGAGTCTTGTCCTCGTCCACAGCCAGGCTTTGCACTGTGGCTCCGTCGGAAGGGCGGGCGAGATCGATGGCAGGTTCCCGAGTCTGTTCTGGCGCCGCCCCCCCCACCAAATTCTCATCCAGGCCGTAAACCTTGATGCCTCGGATGTGGGTGTCTTTGCCGTTTTGGTGGTTTTCTTTGACATGCATCTGCACCACCCAGCAGCACAGCGAATGCCCATCATGGCCGCCGCCGGCGTCACTGATGGGGACATTTTGCCAACCCACGGGATTAACTAGGGGCACCTCGGCAAATTGAATGAGATCGTGAGGGCTTGTTCCGGCGTAGAAGACGATGTTGGTCGGCGTATAAGACTCGTCTTGGCTGTAGTCAACATAAAACCGAATGGCACGGATCTCGACACGGCGCACAAAGTGCATCGTAAGAAGGTGAGGCTGTTGGCCGTCTGACCTACAAGACAGTCAGTACCCACGGGCGACACGACATGTTACGATCAGGGGGGATTTTCACTTACTGCCAGTACTTGTCCATATCATCGCTAAGCAGCTCGGCAACGCCATTCCCGGGCTTGTGGCTGCTGACTCCAAAATGGGCAAGGTTGTTGATCTCCTTCAAGCCAAGAGCAGCAGGATCAAACAGGGGCTCCTGAGGCTGGTCGGAAATGTCTTGCTCCTGCCCATCATCAAATTCGTCCTCGTCCATGTATTCATCGCTATAGTATGTCTCATCATCGCGAGGCTCTCTGGACCTGTAGGCGTCGGGGTCGTCGTCCTCCGGCTCTAGCTCATCTCGCTCAAGCTCTCCCTCTGGCTCGTCCTCCGGCTCCTCTTCAAACTGGTCGCGGGTCTCTTGAATGGCCACCTCGTGGTCTTGGGCTCGGTAATGTTCCATGCCGACTTCCTCGACCCCCTCCGGAAATTCTCCGAGGGACGAGGTGACAGGAGACAGAGGCTGGACTGGGGTGCGAGTGTAACCTGGGGTGTGGATGTCTCTGACCGAGGCTACGGGAGAAGTACCCTGATAGTTAGTCAATGCCAGAACCTCATCCATGTCGTAAACTCCAAGTCGCACTCCGTCCAGGACAGCAGACTTATTCTCCTTCTCGAAGACGATGGGAGCTCGCTTGATGGGGCCGTGGCGGGAAAGGCCAAGGTCGTGGTTTGTATCCAACTCTCCCAGCACACGTCGCTTCGGCTGCACTACAGCCCGACGAGGTTGATTTCGAAACATTGCGACGAACTGCTCGGGGCTGGACAGGTCCCTTCGTCAAGAAAGCGCAACAAGAGGGGGACAGCGGGAGCCGAAGACAGAGGGAAAAGGCAGCGGGTGAAGAACAAGAGAAAGAATGTAGATGGAGTAGAGGAGAGGGGAACCTCCGCTGTGGATGTGGTCTCCAAGAAAGAAGCAGTGGTGAAAGAGCGAGCAAAAGCTCCAGGAAAGGAAGTGGTAGACTGATGGCGAGGGGCATGCTGTAGAGAAAAGCTGCGAGCTCCGAGAGAGAGGACAAGATACCCCCCCCCCCGCCCCCAAAAGTGAGGAGTAGTGAGGGGAAACTTTGGCGGCTGGGGCGCCGTCTCGTGAGATGAGTACCTTCTAGTTAGTTTGACTTACAAGTTGGAATAGGGGCCCTCCTTTGTCGTTGCAATGTGAAGGCAGCTCTCGCGGCTCTACCGGCGGGAACAGCTGTTGCAGGAGGCCGGTCAGCCGTCCACTGAAATAGACGGGTGCTAGGTGTGGTACGGTTCCGAGATGATACATCTGCCATCATCTCTGTGAGAGACTCGGCTTCAGCTGAAAGGAGGATGTTATCATGAGTGGCTTGTAGATGTAACGACTTGGGTTGTTGCATCCCTCCAGTCAACGATCCATGTGGCATGCCATCCCCAGGTACCTTTGTACCATTCAAACCCCACCAACCCAATCGCCCCACCTTAGCTGGGGTAGGTAAGGTCGCAAGCGGGTCTGGGCTCGTGACTGCGCGTGCGGCAGTCGCGTTTCCAGCTCCCCCAGAACGCGACTCTTTTGACTACACGCAAGCTGCCCTGTGTGGTGAAAGAAAGTGACCAACGGGAACCTCCAAATCTTGACCAAATCTTGCCCGTTTTTTACGATCCCGACGACGAGGACGACCACCACTACCACCCCCCCGCCCGAATCACATCTATCGCTGGCTTCCCTAGATTCTAGATCCCTTTCGGTGCTGTCGTATCTTGTGCGCTCTACAAAGTCCCCTTGCTTGGCTGGTTCATCAGGCCTTGTCTCTCAAAAAAATGCCACAAGCTCCAGGTGGGTCGCCATGGTTTGTTTCTTCCCAAGGCCCAGTCGGTGCTAATAACAGCCCGCCGCATCGACAACAGATGAAGACACGATCCGCGTGCTGGTTTCGACCGATAACCATGTGGGCTATGCCGAGCGAGATCCCATCCGCAAAGATGACAGCTGGCGGACCTTTGATGAGATCATGCAGATAGCAAAAGCCCAAGATGTCGACATGGTGCTTCTTGGCGGCGACCTCTTCCATGACAACAAGCCATCTCGAAAGTCCATGTACCAAGTCATACAATCTCTTCGGAGAAACTGCCTGGGCATGAAGCCCTGCGAGCTGGAGTTTCTGAGTGATCCGCAAGAGGTTTTTGGTGCGTCCACCGACTGCGTCAACTACCAGGACCCCGACATCAACATCTCCATTCCTGTCTTCTCCATCCATGGAAACCACGATGACCCCAGCGGTGATGGCCACTACTGTTCGCTTGACCTTCTACAGGCTGCCGGGCTCGTCAACTACTTTGGCCGTGTGCCCGAAGCTGACAATATCCACGTCAAACCGGTCCTCTTGCAGAAGGGGGAGACCAAATTGGCTCTCTATGGCCTGAGCAATGTTCGTGATGAGCGAATGCACAGGACATTCCGAGACAACAAGGTGCACTTCTATCGACCAGGCCACCAGAAAGCGGATTTTTTCAACCTGCTGACCCTTCATCAAAACCACTATGCCCACACACCAACCAGTTACGTATCAGAGAACATGCTGCCCGAGTTCATGGATCTCGTCATCTGGGGCCACGAACACGAATGTCTGGTTGATCCAATAAAGAACGACATCACCAATTTCCACGTCATCCAACCCGGTTCTTCCATAGCCACCTCTCTTGTGGAGGGCGAGGCGGTAACAAAGCAGGTTGCCATCCTCAACATCACCGGTAGACGGTTCACGGTAGACAAGATTCCCCTGAAAACGGTCCGGCCGTTTGTTACCAGAGAGGTTGTGTTGGCGACAGACAAGCGGTTCAAGGGGCTGGAGAAGAAACAGGACAATCGCCAAGAAGTCACCAAGCGCCTCATGACAATTGTTGAAGAGATGATCCAGCAAGCTAATGACCTATGGGAATCCACCCACGGTGGTGATGCTGCCGAGGATGAGGAGGCACCGCTTCCCCTGATAAGGCTCAAGGTGGAATACACCGCCCCGGAAGGCACCAAATTTGACGTGGAAAACCCCCAGCGCTTCTCCAACAGGTTCGCCAGCAGGGTGGCGAATCAGAATGACGTGGTGTATTTTTACAGAAAGAAGACAGCAGTCACCAGTGAGTGAAAGACACAAGAGAGCGGGCACACGGCAAGCTAACCAGGCGCAGGGAAAATCCCAAACGACTCGAAAGAGCTGCGAGAAGGCGTTGCAGAGGCACTCGAATCGGTCGACACTATCAAGGTCGACACTCTTGTGCAAGAATACTTTGCCCAGCAGTCTCTGAAGATTCTACCACAAGCACCCTTTGGGGATGCCGTCAACCAGTTCGTCAACAAGGATGACAAGCATGCCGTGGAGATGTTTCTTCTCGAGTCTCTCTCCACGCAGGTCAAGGGGCTGCTGCAGCTCGATGACGAAAAGGTGACCGATGACCTGGAGGCACAAATCGAGGAATACAGAAAGGTCATGGAGAAGGATTTCGTCATCGGTCAGCACAAGCAGGCACAGCGCAAGAGGAAGTTCAAGCCCAAGCCCGATGGCTGGGATTCCGATGTGGATGGCCACTGGCATGCGCAACCAGAAGCGCTTGAAGAGCTGGCGGCATCTCCACCACGGGCAGCTTCCAAGAGCCGAGGAGGCGCTCGCCCAACCTCTGGCGTTGTCTTTAGCGATGAGGACGAGGAGATGCTCGGGGAAGACCCGGTTGCAACCGAGCCAAAGCGAGCAGGGAGAGGAGCGCGAAAGACTGCTGCCGCAACGGCCAAGAGGGCAGCGCCGGCCAAAAAGGCGGCAGCGCCTGCAAAGAAGGCCCCGGCGAGGACAGCAAAGGTACCTGCACGGGGTCGGAAGAAGGCCAATCCGTTTGAGGACAGCGAGGAGGAGGAAGAGGATGTGATCATGGAAGATGATGATTTTGAGCCACCTCCGCCCTCAACACGTGCCACCCGGGGCGCTGCCAAAAGCACGCGACAAACCACGCTTAGCTTTGCCTCGCAGTCGCAAAAGCCGGCCAAGGCCACGCAGAAGGCGATTGAGATTAGCGACGATGAGATTTCTGAAGACGATGATGCTTTTGAAACCATGCCCACCAGCACGAGGGCCAAACGTCGTTGAGTCTCCTCAGTAGGTATATGAATAAATAGGACACCAACCTCCAAACTTGTAGTGAAGAATCTGAGCCCCTGTTGCAAAGTCACCAGTGTAATAAGTGACATGTTCTGGTGTGGTGTGCTAGAAAGTTAGAAACTTGAAAGTCGTCAAAGTCTGGCACTGTGCGTGTGCACTGTGAGAGCTTGCCGCTAAACACTGTGCTTTTGCAGTAACGACGGGACTTGCACTCTGCTTCTCTCTCTAGGTAGGTGTATCTCGCTCTCCCTCTCTCCCTCGCTCCCTCTCCCTCTCGCTGGCCCTCTATTCCACACAATCACCACCAAGTCAATCAGACCACCTTAACTGGCATTCTCTTCTTTCCCATCCAAACCGGGCCGTACCCTCGTCAATCGATCGCGCCTACACCCCCGGCGCGCGCGCCCTTCCCACCACGGGCATCCCGCTCGCTTGATGATTTTTGATATTACATCATTATCATAGTGCTCTGAACAATCGCACCCTGTGGCAGTCGAAGATGGCGACCGGAACTCAACCAACTGAGAATGCCGACCAGAGCGCGGCTGCGTCCACACAACCCAATGGCACCCAACCGCCAGCGGCGAATGCGACAGCGGCGGGCGAGGCTGGCGTGGGAGCCGCCATGGATGGAGGACCCGTCGTCCCGCCTCTCCCAGAGGCAAAAACCCCATTGCGGAAAGATGCTTCGCTCAAGGAATTCTTGAATAAAATGGACGATTACGCCCCTATTGTAGGTATACTGCCGTCTTTTCCCCCGGTTTTGTTCACCGTGTCTAATCCTGCTTCGCAATAGATCCCCGATGCAGTGACCAACTACTACATGACCCGTGCCGGCCTCCCCCCTCCACCGCAGACCGACCAAAGGCTCGCCCGCCTCCTAGCGCTTGCGACACAGAAGTTCATCGCCGACATTGCTGCCGACGCCTACCAATACAGCCGCATTCGCGCGAGCAACACCAGCGCCAACAACCCCATGGGCAATCTGGGCGCCGCGGCCGGTTTCCCCATTCCAGGACAACCGGCGAATCAGCCTGGGGCCAAAGACCAGGGCAGGGGCGGGCCTTTGGGCATTCAGAGGCCAGGCTACGGCGGTGGTGGACAGGGCAGCCAGCAGAACAGGACAGTACTCACCATGGAGGACTTGGGCATGGCCGTTGGTGAATTTGGGGTGAACGTGAAGAGAAGCGAATTTTACCGCTAGACCTTGGGGGCAGCAGTCGGGACGTGGGCAAAAACGGAACATCGGTTGGCATGGGAGTCTTCTTTTCCGACTCGATAAACGGGTCACACAACGCAGGCGTTTGGGAATGAGAATGGAGGACGGGGCGTTCTTTTGGTAGGGAGCTTTGTATTTAACATGTATTTAACATGGAAAGGGACCACGGGATCGGCCACATTTCATGGCAGTCAATTGCCCGCGAGCGAAAAAATACTCTTTTGATTCTGAATTTGTTCGTCTCGTCTTCGTGTTTGTCTGCTTATTCTTGGCCAAGGCGGCGTTTATGCCTTGCTGGTGATGCCAACCGGACGTAGGCTCGCCAACCCCTCTGCTTGGCCTGCGACTTCCATAGAGACATCCCAGTATTGTTTGTACCAAGTGCAGATTGCTCCACGGAGAGTCCTAACAGCCGGGTATCATGGCGCCCCAAACGAGGACGCAGTCTTCTATTTCTTCTTTCCCCAAATAAACGGTTTCCGGGTCCTAACGGTTCAGTACATGGTCAGCTGCCGCATCCTTGTTCCCAGACTCAGTTAACGGAATGATTCGTACGTCGAAAACTCGCCGAGCTTATGTCCCACCATCTCCTCGGTAATGGTCACGTCATGGTAAACCTTGCCGTTGTGCACCTGAAACTTGAGCCCCACGAAGTTGGGGAGAATGGTGGCCGACCGGGCCTGTGTCCGGATCGGAGCAATCTTTTGGCCTGGCTCGGGCCGTACAATAGGGAGTCTTGAGCTTGTCAGCTGTCGGTAGGAAGAAGCCGTCCTCGTGAACGACTGCGCTGGGGTGGTGGGGTGTACGGAGGGAGGACGGGACGGGGGACGGGGGACGGAGGACGGAGGACGGGGGGGAGGGCGGTCTTACGGGACAATGTGCGGGCCTAGACCAGTCAGCAAGTCAGTCCATGGTCAAGAACAAGGTGATATACAACTGACCTTTCCAGACCGAGCGCTTGAGCAGGCACCTCGTCGGCTGCATGTTGGGCAGGCGGTTGGGGTTGAGGTTGCGTCGTAGTGTTGGCTGTCCACCAAGGTGCTCGCGCGCCGTTGACAGAAATCCCCGGCCGCGAAAAGTGAAGGTGGGGCCCCTTGGCCCGGCGGTCACGTGCCCTCCCTGACCACAACCACCCCTCGTCGTCTCCTCTGCTCGCGCTGACGTTCCTCGTCCCTGGCCATTCGATGCGATGGTTTGGCGTGCCTTTGGACACTTGGCGCAGGCGGTGCACTGACAGCATGGTTCACACCGGCTGTGCACTGTCCCAGGTGCGTCGGCAACAGTCACTATACAATCATTCATAAAGATAGGTACCACGGTACTGCTCATCAGTCCTTCGCGAGCAAACCCATGCGTGGCTGATACGGCAGGGTTGTCTCGGCCACGGGTGTGACTCCCATCTACCTCGCTGTCGGTCAAATCAGCCTGCCGGTCTCGCGAGGGGGAGAGAAGGCATCCATTGCATGAACCTGCCAGGAAGACTCGGCCAAGAAACCAACGGCACGACGTGGACATGGGCCCAAGTTGCAGCAATATGTGGTAGACGGCACGCTTGTCTGTCGTCATCGGCCATCATAGTTCCCACCTTCTCACTCTGACTTCTGACAGCTCAGAGCACCTCGCCCACTGCAGCAATACACTCCATGTCACCTATCCTAGGAGGTAACGAGCCCCTCGGCTCCCAAGCAAAGGCTGCAGTAGGGGACTCCTTGTCAAACTGCTCAACCAACACTGGACGAAGCACGCACACCGATAATGAGATCTATGTCCATGGCCGAGCTATCGTGCCCACCGCCAGGGATTCCGCGGGGCCTTGGGACTGTTTTTTCAGCATAGCTATTGGAGGCTCACCTCCGTACACGACAAGTTCCTCCCAGCTCTGCCCGGGGGGTCGGTTCAGCAGCAAGTCATCACTGGACTTGCAGCACCCGCGTGTCATCCATGCCACAGACTCGACAGCCCTAGTCGGTTCCATATTGACGACATCTCCTGCCGGACGGTCGTCGAGATTCGGTTGACGGGCCTTGACCAGTTCCTCTGACAACAGCCTTCGGTTTCACTCCCCCCCCCCCCCCCCCCCTTCAGCTTCAACCTCGGCCTTGTCATCTTCGGCGCAGCAGGGCTGCCATGGGCCTGCCCTTCGACTCGACCGGTCACCCTTCAGTGAGCACAGTTGACCGATACACCAACGATAGCTTTGGTCTTGCACTCACCCGGCACAACTCCCCGTGCCGAGGCCATCATTGCGCATCTCTCTGGCGACAAAGCATGGGGCACCGCAACGAGCAACCACATACGGCTTCCTGCGTTCCCGTGTCACAAAATGCCTAGACAACATCTCACCCCAAACGCCTGCTTGGTCTGCCGCAAAAAGAGAACCAAAGTAACGAAACATCTCTGCCCCCCGACCATACCTCTCTCTCGGTAAACAACAAGTACTAACAAGCTCTCATCAGTGTGATGGACAGATACCATGCCGGCGATGCAGATCGAGGGGTGAGGAGTGCTTGTACGAGGATAAGAAATGGAGGACCAAAGACCACCTACGATCCGAAATCGAAAGGCTGAGGGCAGAACAGCGACAAGGCGAGGCAGTGATCCAAGCACTTGTCGATAACAAACCGGACCAGTGGGAGGTAGTTCAGGATCGAATGCGCGCCGATGACTCCCCCGATGCCATCGCGGAATGGATTCGCTCCTTGGGGGGATTTCCGGAGTCCTCACAGCAGGCTCACCGGGGTTTAATTGGGAATACGCTTGCCAGTGGCGCTAACGACTTCATGCCCGCACCCTTTCAGTCACAGCTCGATCCAACGATGCCTGGAATAGGGGGTTTACCCACGGGCAGCTTCCCAGAATCAGGACCCAATATCCTTGGTGTATTTACTACAAATCATGGACCAGGTAACGGGGGGGGCGGTGGTGCCAACGTCATGGGGGGGGTTTCCCGCTCACACTTTTCCGCCGCCGACTTGTTTACTCCCGGAGATCGCATACCACTACAAAAACACGGGACCTTCTTTAGCCCTCCCCTGTCGTTTACAGACAGCCCCTCTCACTCGTCGAGCCGCCCGCTCGACATGGTAGGACCCGCGGCTTGCCGTCTTGCCCCGAATCCAAGCTCCCACGGGCCTGCTGTTCGAGCCTGGACTGCTGTTACAACAGACATGCATCTTATCCGGCGACTCCTCTCGAGATTCTTCTCGGGTCTGTTTCCGTGCTTGTCACTGATATCTTACTCGCACTTTATTCGTGATTTTCAAGAGGGCACCGCGCGATACTGCTCGGAAGCGCTTGTGAACGCCATTCTTGGCACATCATGTAGGCTCTTCAGCGCCACTTCTCAGCTCATTTCTAGGATCAGCTTCGGCGATGCCTTTGTGGGGGAGGCAAAGAGACTGCTAGCTGCCGAAGATAGCCACGTCAATTTGCCAAGCATACAGGCTCTCGGCATACTTGCTCTGGGGGAGATGAGCCAGGGGAACGATGAGGAGGCTGAAACCCTCATCCGAGAGTCTGTGAGGGCGTCAGTTCGTCTCGTGTTGGGAACTCCTGATCCGGACGGAGAGGAAAACGAGGATTTCAGAGTGGTACGAGCGCTGGCATACTGCGGCGTCTTTTCTCTGATGAGGTATGTTGCCCCATGGGAGTCAGTGTCAGTTAAGCCCCTGCTAACCTGAAGAAACTCAACATGTCAGGTTCCTTCGTCTCTTGACGGGAGATCTCGAGCCCAAAGTTGGACCCTTGTTCATACGGCTTCAGCCGAACCCCGGTAGTGTTGACGAGGATACGCCCCAAACGCGAGTGGAACGAGGTTTGTTGCTGTGCCCGTCCGGTCTTGTTGGGCTTCCAGGGTTCGGTGGCTGATTTTGTGGCTAGGCATCGCGCTCCAGACACAGTTCTTTGCGGAGCTGCGGTTTTGTCCGCCATCGTCGAGGTTTGTTTTCGAGGTCATGGAGACGGCGCATACCTTTCTATCTTATAATTACTCCCGAGCCATGACAGCCAATGATCTCGAGAGCGCATATGAAAGATGCGTGGGCTCATATCGCCAGTTCCTAGAATCGTTTGCGCCAGCCTCCAGCCCCACACAAGACACGCTGCTTGCACAGTAAGCTCTTGCTCTCATTCGGGCCTTCTTCCCCCTGGGTTTTGTAGCATATGCTAACCTCTGTGTTTTCATGAACTCCAGGATCTGGTATCATTTCTGCATGCTCAACTTGATGCGGCCCTTTGTCTCGAGCTCAACCAGCCTCGTGGATGGCACACCCCCGAACCTGTCCGATGGGGCCAGGCCCAGCAGCATATGCCACAGGGCTTCAGAGGCCATCATTTCACTCACCGGCACCTACCAGACTCGGAATTCCATTGCATATCTGCCACCACTGCTCCCTTATATGGTCTTCGCTGCTGTTCTGTTTGAGCTCACATTGACGGCCAGCCCGGCATTGTGTCAGCAAGGCCTCACTGATTCTCCATCAAGCTTGTCTCCGCTTACTGGATATCAGTCACCGGCACAGGCGGCTTCCAAGCCCGGGACCCTTTGGTCTCAGCTGCCTCAGGCATCAGCTCCACGTCCTGGTCTTTGCTCGTCGGACTCTGAGCCTGTATCTCCAGCTTCTGCCAGGCAAGCCAACTCAGCTGTTCGTCGCCGACTTTCTGGTGTCTCGACTACATCTACCGGATTCTCAAGTAGCGAGCAGAGCAGGCGGGCAAGTGGGTGTAGCTTTCTCTCTAGCACGCCACTCGACCAAGACGATATATCGTCGTCGGATACCGAATCGGACATGCTTCCCGTCTTTTCCTCGCAACCAGCTGACCTTGTTACCGTCGGCTCACTACAGCTAGCATCCATGAGCGCCCGCCATCTTGGTGCCGCCGAAGCATCCCGACTACTCCGGGGACTGGGAAACATTCGGGACGTTGCCGAAATCAGGCTCAACCTAGCATCACTCACCGCTTCATTGCCGTTCCCAGCCGTTGATTTTGGGGCCTCTGTTCTTCTAACAGGCCTTGGGCTGCAGGTGCCGGTTGCAAGTGTGGTTCCAGGGGCCTCGACATTTTATGGAGGGCTCAGTCCCATCTCGGTCCCAAAAGTCAACTCTACCAGGTCGCCCACTCGTGGCCTGTCTTGAACCGAATCAATCGTATTTCTGTAACGGGCACCAGGGGGCTGACATGGAAAATGGCATGTTCGGTAGTAACTGGATGGCTTGAACATGTGTAGGGCTGGCCCCTATCTTGACCGAGTCACTCTTTTTAGCATAGTTTTCATGTTGTTTTTCCGGCTTGCTACATGGAGATATTTTCAGACAGCATATCGCTAGTATCTCAAACTTGAAGTCAAGAGCTGTGTTGACCATGAATGTCCTTCCTCTATCGTCTTCATAGTCTATTGAAAAATCCCGTTGGACTTGCTGGTGTGTTTTCAGAGCTCGTCGTGTCCAAATTGATGCTGCTCCTTCCCAGTGCTTTTCTTGGCAGGTTGCAGTTTGCCGCTGCCTATGGCGTCCAAATATTTTTCGACATCATCTGCAGTAAGATTGTCGCCCCCGGGAAAGGGATACAAAGCTCCAGTTGTGAAGTTTTCCAGTACCAGTGCCGTTGTTGAACCCGATGGCCCTCCAAACATGTCGGGATACTCGTTGATGTTCCTGATAATGAACTGCAATTTTCCAGCATGTTTCTTTGCCAAGGGCCGTATTTCTGCCTTGTACGACTCTTTTTCCGCCTCTGTAGTGGCAAAATAGTGAAGAGCGCTTTTCCCTGTCTGTAGTCAATGTGACCTCTTGATGAGTCTGGCTGTTCCGTGACCTGGATGCTGAGAAGGGCGCTTACCGAGATGTGTTTGGCCTTATTGCTTATCGTCAGTTCGAGGATAAGAGGCTCGGCACACAAAGCGACAAAGTCCTCCAAGGCTTGAGTGGACTGGGTATCAGGAGCAACATGCTTCAAATCGTCAAGATTGTTGTAGCAGACAACAGCGGCGGAGTGATTCTCTGTGACAGAAGGACCCATCAGAAAAGTAAATCGGTCCCGGTACTTCTTTGCCAGGGCAGTGAAGCGGTCGTAAAGGTCCCAGTTATCACACTGAGAACAGGGAAGCATCATGATTACTACATCATCCAATTGGATGAAGTGCTCCAGCAGTTGAGCGTCGGCTTCGAGAAAGTAAGGGCGAATGACACGATTACGGAACATGGCGATTCTAAGCGTATGACCAATGTTAGAGATGGGATCGTCTTTGCTTGGAGGGTGAAACGAGCGCTGGATGAAGTGTACTCTCGAGCTTTGTGGTGTCCTTGGTACTGGTCCACTCTTCCGTCTCGATGATACATTCTGATGCTTGGGAAGGACGTTATCTGGAGTTCTTGACAAAAGGCTTCGTGCAGGGCGCAATCGAAGCTAACAATATTGTCGTCATCTTTCTCTGCATCCTGGAGGGAAAGCCATTGGTGTTCGAGGTCCTGACTGGTCTTTCTATCAGAGCTCATTAGATGCCAATATAACAGTTGGTATGGAGGCGAGGATAATCGATCACTTACTGTGAAGGCTATGCGGGGAAGGTGTATTAGTGTGGTTTACACATACACACAAGGGGAGGAAGGGAGCATTTTACCAGAACAACTGTGGGAGACAACGTCAGGGTGTGTTTTGCAAACGTAAAATAAAACAGTAACTTACATGCGACCAGTGTATATGCACTGGAATCAAGAGCTTCTCTTAATCGCGGCTGCTCAATATGGTTCCATGCTGCTAAGCTTCTTCCGAGGACGGATAACACTGCCAATGACCAATGTCGGTTCTTCATTTTCCCTACGGTGTGAGGCAATAGCTTTCCAAGATTTGATATCACGGAGAAGTCATAGAATATGTAGACAAAAAACAAGAGGGGACTGGAGGCGAAAAGGACAGGTTGTTGTGAAGGTGTTGCGGCGACTAGAATTTAGCCGGTTTATAGTGGCGGAACTACCAACCGTGAGACAGCACAATCCTACTGTATATAGAGGTAGCTCCAATTCATAGATTCCAAAGTTGTATTATCTGTAAAGACAATGATAAGATTCAAGATAAGTCTCATAATAAGAGAGTTAGTTTTAGGACCCTGCTCTTTTTCTTATCGTACTTAATGGGGCTTCTAAGCCCATACATAATGTTGAAATATAGCACTTATTTATAGACTTTATAGTATATTAAGGCCTATAAGCTATAGGGTCTTGAACTATAACCAATAGGCTTAGAATTTAACAGCGCCTTTAAAGCTTTCTAAATATATAGTAACTATAAAGGAAATCGGACCTTTAAACTATACCGAAGCCCCAGAGTATTATAGGCCTTATAACGTTAATTTTAATTATATAGCTAACGTTAATTTAAACTACGTAATTAACGTTAAAGTTTTTTTAAATTACGTAATTAACGTTAAAGTTTTATAATATTAAAGCTTTTAACGTTTAATAACGTAATTAATACTTTATAATAATTTAAAATTAATATTAACGCTTTATAACGGTTTAAAATTAATATACCGGTAAATATTCCGATAATTAAATTTAAGTAAATTCTTTAAAGAGTTAATTAAAACTATAGGCCTATAAAATATTTATTTTTAAATTTATTTACTATAATATTTTTTAATTTTTAAATTAATTTAATATATTAATTTACTATACTTTTTAATACCTTTATAAACCTTTATTATAATAATTACTTTTTA